>BMAT01010021.1:426251-443835 GCA_019649035.1 Elysia marginata | reverse complement strand
CTCTCTCTCTCCTCCTACAGGTCGTCCAGTGTCATGTTTTCCTTTCACACTGCATAGAATTAGGGCATGCCAGTTGTAGTCAATCAAGCTTTTCTAATAGACAGTCGACGAGGCGCTAGCATGTCTGGCACCATACGCCAGGAAAGATACAAAAATCCTTTGAGCCTTTCTTCACCTTGTGGTTCTCGCTGCTTTTGTTGCGTGGAATCGTCCCTCGAGGGCTTAACGTTTTGTGTGGCGCTCTGTCACCCAGCAGGTTTCCGGCCAATACACCGACTGTGTTGTGTTATGAAAATATTATTGGTTACAAGTGTTCTTGATGTTTGAAATATTTTAGTTGTAGAGGTGTGGCCATGTCTTTTTTATTTCGTGTTTGTTTGGAAGTAGCCAGTCTTGCGCTTGCCATGAGAAGAAGCGGGTGATAAAAATAAAAGGCATAGTTGTTTTTCATGACACACGCGGTCACTGTTTGACGCCTGCCTGTCTGTCTGGTTGTCTTTCTGTCTGTCTTTGTCTCTTTCTCTCTCTCTCTCTCTCTCTCTCTCTCTCTCTCTCTCTCTAATCCACATACATGCACTCTATCTTTGACTTTTGAGTAAAGAATGAGAATTTATCTTATACTTAAGGGTTCGTATGTAGGTAGTAGTGGCAATAGTACGGTAGTAGTATATAAAGGTTGTGGAAGCAGTAATCGCAGTAAGAGCAGCAGCAGGCCTACTTTTAGTGGAAGCGGAGGACTTTTTTGTCTGCTCGTATGGTCTCGCTAACTCGTCTTCAAATCTTCTCAAGTTTAGCGCAAAGTGTTGTTTTGAGAATACGTTATGAATTAAGATAATCTGCAAAAACATCGCAACTCCACGAAACTGTTTCAAATCAATGTGTCTTGTTTTTAAAACACTGTTACTGTTCAAATAAAAAACAATGTCCTAACATTTTCTAATGAACAGGTATTAAGATTATGGAAGAAAGCCACTTTCACCCACTTTTGCAGAACTTACGGTGTTTTAGGGTTATTTCGGACAACCTTCCAACGAAGGAAGCAGTCACACATCTAAAGTGTGATTACTGACCCGGCACAAGTCATGTAGCAATATTAAAAATGGTCCGAGTATTCTAAATTTGGTCATTGATTGATTAAGGACGAAAACACGCCTTGTTTAGCTCTGTTATACTAATCCACCGTGACGACAGAGCACATGCCATTGCCTTCTTGTTTGCCAGATTTTCTCGGCGTGCTGCTAAGCCAACTAAGCACGCAAGTCATGACATACACGGGATCATAGGATTACTAATGTTCTGCCATTTGGGGTGGCACTGCGTCCTGTGTTTAACTTACCAATGAAAAGACGTTGACATTTCGCGCTGTTCTGGCACTGCAGGTGGATGTGAGATAATTTTGATAGCAGAGTTTGAAACTAATACTCTTTCACCAATATATTCTGGAGGATTGGGATTAAATTCTGCATTGAAACTTTGTTCTTTATAACGTATGTATCTTATAAACTTGTGAACACTGTTGCTGCATTGGGAATGAAAAAAAAATCAAACCGTGGATTTACTTGTTCTTTGAAGGGGTAGAAGGCGTGGTTTTTAAGTTTCAAATTTTATCATAAATTTCTTTGCCCACAGGGGAAAAGGAGGCCTTTTTTGTAAACCATCTTTTTCGTTCCTGTAACCATTCAGATACTATCATAGTTCGGTGCTACTAATCTTAGAGACGGGCGGAAAAAAAAACAAAAATTAAGACTGTGCGTTTCTATACCCACTAGTGAATAATTTAAGTTATACATTTTACCAGAAATGAATTGAAGTGGCTTGTTTCGTTTTGTTTTTTGTTTGTTTTTTTTTAATTCACGTTGACATGTTTAAAAAAATTGCGTATCAAATGACAAAGTCTATTCACAACCAAGTACGCTCGTTTGATGTTTTAAATGACAATACTTGGAAAGGGTTATACATATGGTAGTGGTAGCTGCATTGCAAAAGGATACACAAGTTATGTAGGAATATGTGATAGTGAAAGGAGAGGTCGCATTTTACAAAGAATAGAAATTATGTTGGCGCGAAGAGCCAATAAAAATACGCGGAAAGATCCTTTGGCCTGCGAAGGTTTTGTGGTGAATATAAGATAAAACTTCAGAATAGTAGTAGACAAAAAGCTGGTGGAACAGATCATTTAGAAGTAATACCAAAACCACAATTTTAATTTTTGCTTTCCTTAGACTATACCAATTTTGTCATGCGCACGGAAAACACTCTCTATGAGGAAGATTTTAAAATAAAGCCGATACTTAAGGGGGGAAAACCAACTGTATAAAATAGACTGGTGTGTAAGAGAACCTAAAAAAGGCCCCAGAATGGATGCAGCGTTATTGTACCAATCACAACAATCCACATGAACTATAAAACATTCTGTTTTAACGGAAAAGTCAGTGAAGCTTCGTGATCTTTGATCAGCTGGCTCTTTAACAAAGTGTAGCTTGCTGCCGTCGGCAGTCCGACTACGCGATGGCAGCCACTGCCACGCTGTGCCTGGAAGTCGTAGGTTCGAGCCCTCGCCCCGATCACGGGCAAGCCAAGTTCGACTACCTGGAAAAGCCGCCTCCAACACCCCTCACCCCTCGTGCCCAGTTGCTTCGCCTGCCTTCAAGGTAGGTTCTCAGAAATAATGTTCGTGGTTCTGAATACAGTGAGCGATAAGAGATTATGCTTTTAAAAATATTGAAATCACCGCCTTAAAATAAGAGATATTAATTTTAGTTAACTAACTTGATTAAATACATAAATAGTAAAACAGAGAAGGCACACTGCCTTGCTATCTGGCCGACCTGTCACCCTTAGCTAATTAGTTTAAGAGAATCCTGCTAAGCCAGTATATAATAATGATAGATTTTGTCTGTTTAGGATTTCTTAAACCATGAGCAAGTTGCTATTAATTATGCTGTATCATTCTGATAACGATACATTTGTTAGCTTTCCTATGCGGTATCGATAAGTTTTAGTCTGCTTTCTGCCTTGAGGCAGATTGGGTTTTCTCAGCTGTGTCACTTTATTGACTTTTTGAAACACCTAAATGCTTTTATGAAACAATTGGTTGGCGAGGATAATATTGTTCAGGGTTTCCCAGTGCATATCCCTTTTCTAATTTCTATAGCCAACGGCCAATGTCCCCAATGGAAAGATTCATTTACTTTTCAGGTCCAAATATCACCTGCATGCGATAATTCTGACTTTCTGTACTTGGTTGTGAAACTCATTATAATTATATTCTCACGATCCTACTTTTGGAAGTCATGTGCACAATAATATTATTCAGATGTGGTTGATATTTCAGTTCCTACGGTTTTTCATATTTCGTGGCCAAACATTGTTCAAAAGATTTCGTGTATAAAATTAATTGAATATTGCGAAAACAAGCTATCTTGCCTCAAATTTTGAGAATTTTTTACCGTTGGTGCATATATACCTTCCGCTTTATAAACTCTTTTATCAAAATTTTCTTTATGTATGTTATGTGCATGTTCTTATTAAAATTTTTTGTCTGCTGTCATTTTTTTAGGTTAGTACGGGGTATTATATATTTCACTACTTCAACCAGTCCTTTACGATTTTTTTTCTTAAAATTACTGCGGGAGAACTTTAACTCTTTGATGTTCGGAAGCGGTACATTAGACTGAAAAAGTAATGTATCTCCTACAATTTTTTGGATGTAACTCCTACATATCATACATGTTTCGGTCTCCATTTAGTGTCTATAATTGATCGAATTATTGTTGTTTTTTATTTGACCCAACTGAAACAGTGATTGAAAGAATTTTAAAGGTATGAAATTAGCAGTGGAGAGCAGTAGGCTTTAAGTCGAATGCCCGAAATGTTTGCCTTTAGTATGATTCGAACCTTCAACTTTTAGATGCGTCGGCACCCACCGCCGTGCCACTTAGAGAAACATAGCTTATACCCAGCTTATACCATGTCGCCACTACGCTCCTTATAAAGGAATCTCATGGCGGAGGTCCTTATTTTCAAGGCTGTGGGTGCCGACGCATAGATCTATCAGTCGAAGGTTCGAATCATACTAGGGACAGACATGTCGGGCATTTCCACTTAAAGCGTTGTTCTCTCCTCTGCTAATTTCATATCTTTAAAATTCTTTCAATCACTGATTGCGCAGTGGCTGCCTCCACTATTTATTCCAAGTGAAACAGATAGATGTCTACATTTCTTTTTATATGTCGACATTTTTCGAACCTCCAACGTTTCTGAATCATCGGAAAATCTTGAACGGGTCCGAGATTGTGCGAACTCAAGTCAGATCGCTATTTAGAGGCACTGATGCATTAGTTAAAACTAGCGTTTGTAAGTTGTACTATCGTAATAAAATAATTATCTGTAAATACGTATGGCAGTATCAGTTTATCCTGCTTACCTAGGTATACCAAAGCCATCCTGTCGACGATGGAAAGGGCAAGTCGTCCTCTGTCACTGTAAAAATACGCCACTTTATAGATCGCGCTTTCTAGTCTGTTTCAAGCTAGTATTAGATGTTTAAAACTTCCTCAGCAAAAATAAAATTTGTCAACTTGTGACTGAATGTACATGTACCACTCATTAAGAAAAAAAAGGTATGTTCATTTACATCCTATTAATAAATCTGTAGTATTCTTCTCTGAGTGATGATAGCTACTATCGGCTATGATTTAATAATAGTTTTTTTTAGCCAGTGATATCAATAGCGGGTGACTGAGTAATCCCAATGAAGCCACCTGCTAATAGGCTATGGTGCCTTTTGACTTTTTGTCATTACTCACTCCCGTGTGTATCCTGTTTTATATCCTCTCTTGTTATGATCCCAACTGCAGATAAATATCTCGATTCTATTTTCTCTTGGGAATATAAGCCTGTCCGGGTTTTTTTTGTTGTTGTTGTTTTTTTTTTTTTGTCTAAAATTAGAAGCCATTGCACTTTAGTTTTAACAGTCTCTGCCCTCGGTGAAGGAGGCGGTGGCTTCACGCTGTTGAATGTCAGGATCGATCACTGACCTTCTTACGCTTGATAGCCGGCCATAAGACGCGCTCACCCCGTACAGGTCTGTCATATAAAGCTGCTATGGGAGGGGGGGGGGGCAAGGAGAGACTCTGTTGCCAGTGGTGATGGTGGTTTTATGATTGTGGTTTGATTTAAAATGCAAGAGAAGTATTTATAGACATACGCTCTGCATGTGCTGGACACAAAACTAGTATTGGGTGCCTCAAAATGGAAACCTTTTCATAGTGTCATGGTTATGGTATAAAAATCTTTTTAAAAAAATATATATAAAGGCCTACGGCTCGTTTTGTTGTATGGTTTCGTACTTTAAAAACCCCAAAGTCATTTCGCAGTGTCTGTTGTTTTCAATGGTGCAAGCTCAGGGTTTTTTTATTTTTGTTGCTAGCCCAACAGTTACAGTAAACTGCAGAATAAACGTTTACAGCTGTCTGCTTATGAGTAAAATTCTGGAAAGCCCAAAGCTTGTCGCAAAAACTTACAACAGTTTTTCCGTATCATTTTTTTAAAAGTCCGATCTCTATATTTCTTCCTATTGAAACCTTTTGTTGTGTGTACCCCTCCTTTCTCTCTCTCTCTTTTTTCTTTGAAGTTCTTCCTCTCCTCCTTGTCTACTACACCCCTTTTCTCTTACAAATACATGGCAGCCCAGTAAACCACGCAACCTTGTTACTACCTAAAGATATCCGCCTGACTTCTTGTTTCTACTACTACTACATCTGCTGCTGCTGCTGCTGCTGCTACTACTACTACTACTACTACTACTACTACTACTACTACTACTACTACTACTACTACTACGATGACGACGACATTGACGACTACTACTACTAATACTACTACTACTACTACTACTAATACTACTACTGCTACTACTACTGCTATTACTACTGCTGCTGCTACTACTACTACTACTACTACTACTACTACTGCTACTACTACTACTACTTCTGCTACTAATCATCTGCCATCAAAACAAAATTATTATTGACTACTAAGACATTGGTCGTTTATGTTTGAGACAACGTTCTCGTTATGTGGAGGTTTAATTGTCAATCAGTGGCTTTAACCTGTATTTTTTTTATCTATGTATCACCAACCCTGCTTTCAATTCTAATAACGTATTTTTTCCCAAAACAGTTGTAGAGAGGTGTTTTGTAAGGAGTGAAAAATAGTGAGGCGATTCTCATTACTACGTGTAAATAGAAGGCCGGTAGATAAATTACTCCATGTGCCCTTGTTTGGATGTGTACGTATCAGATAGCTATTTTAAATTTCAATACTTGATTCGCAATAGATCAAGAGATTCACCACCACCCCCCACCCCCTCCCACCCCACCTCCAATCTCACCTTTTTTGTTATTGTAGATCTTTGTTTTTGGTCTTTGCTTAGCGCGTCAAACTCCAGTGAAACTATACATGTGTGTTATTTTTCTAAACATCACTGAAGCCAGTCATTTTATGTTTGCTAAATGCAGGAGCATATCTAAGGCAAACGAAGTAAATTAATAGATAATGAGAAGTGAACAGAATCCGTCCGTAAACCGCCAACTTCACGGTAAGCTGCAAACTTTACGTGACGCATAAAGCACCAATCATGGTGAAAATTTGTGACGAGGGAAATACGGTAGTTCTCGGGGATTCAAGTTTTCTGATTACCCTAGAAACACAGATTTTTTTAGCAGTTATCTTTAGCCAAAACCATCAAAGCAGGAAAACTGAAAAAATTAAGGCTTAAATGTCAAAGAAAACCCTTCAAACCTTTAATTTTTAAAAAATCTAAAACTTTTTTGGGTTGTAAAGCAGCTGTTTAGGCCCTTTTGTCTAAGTTTTTAGTTGATGTATTTAAAGATTCTACAGGGGCAGCTGTTGGTTGACAATGCTAGTTGGAGATGTTAAAATATTTCATGATTTTTTGTGTGCATAGGCCTTAGGCGCTTGCATCCTCGATGAGTGCGGTGACAGGGGTTGGAGGAAGGGGGGGGGGGGAGATGTGGTTTGGTTGTTTGAAATTTAACATCCCAGTCAACTTCGAGGTTATATCAGAGACGGCGCTTGGGACAATTGAAAGCGTGCTGCCACCCTGTGATGTAAGGAGCTCTTGCATACACCACACCCAGTCACATTGTCCTGACACCGGGCCGACTAGAATCCATAATGCCAGACACTAGGTGGATCAGCTGCTAATACTAACTTTAAAGTTCTTGGTTTGACTCGGCCGGGGATCGAACCGCGCACCTCCCGATCTCTGAGCGAGTGTCTTACCGTTAGGCCACAGAGCCGGTGGGGGGTGGGGGGGAGAACGAAAGTACCATAAAATAGTGTAAAGAGCAGTATGTCTGTAGCGATTGATAGTAAAGACACTCGTGCGTTCCATTACAAAGCCCTTTGACAAATAAAAATCGATTCCAGATATGGTTGGTACCTGTCGAAGAACAAGTGAGACAGAAATTGATAAGATATGGAGACGAGAGAGAGACAGGCTGAAAGAGAATGTTAGCCAGAACAGAAAAGATCCTGAAAGATGACACCCACCCAGTAAGACTAAGGGCGTTCAAAGGAAATAAACGATTCGTTAATAGCTTCTTTCCCCAAGACGAAAAATATTTTAATGGGACTAGGATTTAGAGATTATTCTAACCGTCTCTGTTGATAAAATGAAGAAAACAATAAATGAGGGTGGTCGAGCGTGATGGGTAATGAGGAGTGTATGTATTTGTTGTTCGTTAGGACGGAAGGAAGGAAATGTTACACATACAGGGAGAGAAAGAGAGAGAGATGAGTGCGTGTAAGGGTGTCTGCGAGAGAGATAATATTTCTTTTCTTTAATATATATGTATTTAGTGTGATTTACTATAATGTTAACAATATTAGAATCTGTCAGCCTGACTGAGCAATGCTTATTTTCAGTTTTATTTTTAACTTTCTATTGACTAAATAAACTTGAATTTGAATTTGATTTCAAATTTTGAATTTGACAGAGAGAGGGGGGAGGGAGGGAGAGAGAGACAGACTCAGAGACAGGGTCATATTCTCTTAAAACATGAAAAAATACGTTGCGCAATTTCTTGTCGTTGCTGCGACAGTTCGTGTTTTGCCCCGTATTGTTCTATTTTTTTTTTGTTTGTTTTTTTTTTCAAATGTTGAAATGTGGGAGATACATTGCACAGAGAGAGCATGCATCCTTGAAGTTAGTGTCTTTGTACACGTATCGATTCCGTGTGTGTCACTGTTCGCCGTCCACGTCAATGCAAATATTTATGTGGATTGGTACTCTGTTACTAAGGACGCGGTGCGACTTGATTGAGCAAGGCTGCTCACTAAGCACACGGCTTGTTCTGCATGCGCTTCTTTTTTAGATCCTCATCTTGTCTGCATTGATGAAATTTTCATCGTAGGTGGTTGTTGTTTTTTTGGTTTTTTTTTGTTTTTTTTTTTAGTACCTAATAATAGCTTCATTCTTTTGTCACTGGCCCCAGTAGATTCATATATACTCGGATGCTGAGTCTTGTGATGAGTCTGGTGAAAAATATTAACAATTGCTGCGATAACTTTGATGTCTTAAATTTCTTTTTTTTATTTTCTTTAAGTGATAGTGATAGTTATTTGCTCAAATCAATGTATTTTCAAACCCACAAATACCGGTATCTTTCTTTATAAAGAAGTTTTAATTAATTGGTCAAGAAAATGTGTTAAGTATTATACTTCCTCCTCCTCCTCTCTCTCTCTCTCCCTCTCTCTCTCTCTCTCTCTCTCTCTCTCTCTCTCTCTCTGTTAGAGATAACATCCATTACTATACTGTAATTTCCATAGCGAAAAACTTTCTATTTAATGACCAAATAAAAAAGTCACTGTGCCTATTTGTTATCGTTGTAAAATGAAAGTCAGTTCAATTCTTTCGCTCTTCACCCCTTCTAGCGCTCGAGCCAATTTTCGTTGTTTCCGCTGTCATATCTTTTTGCCTCTCAGTTTCTCTCTCTCTTTATAAATAACTCACACGTGTACACGTATGTTCATCTACTAAGCTTAGTTTGCATAGAAAATCGTAACCCGAGTGAATGAAATGAATGCTAGTGTAATGCAGTAATGTTTCAATGTTATTATTTTGAATGCTAAAGTGTTATCGGGTGTCAGTTGTGTTTCTTCAGTGGCGGCTTTCAGAACACTTCTCCACGCACGTGCGTCATTGGGTGTAGAAGTGGAAACCTCTCACATCATTCATAGAACATCGGCAAAACTTCCTTCCCCGATACCTGACACCGTGCTTTTTTTTTATTAACCTCCTATACTATAAGGGCCCCATGAATATGTCTTATTTTTGTTAGGATTGTTTTCATTGTGAGTATTGAAATGCTTTAGAAAATACTGAAATGGGGTATTCAAAATACTGGAGCCAGTCTATTAGAGGTAGGTAGCTATTTAACCAAGTGTAATTCAATTTTTCACCAGGATAGAATAAGATTGACCACTATGCTAGTTCTGACAAGTTTTTTTTAAATTATTTTTCATGTTTCCCTTTAGCGCCCCCCTATCCCCCCCCCTTTTTTCCAGTCTTTTTAGTGTACCGCTGAAGACCACGAGTGTAGGCCGATTGTTAGTCGAGCATCGCACGTAAGGGAAAATAAGCCTATTAATTCTTGCGTTGACCGTGAGCGCGGGTGTATCGAGTCTGTTGGATTTTTCCTAAAGCCACTGAGTGGAAGCTAAGATCGGAGGTCAGAAAAGTGCGGTTTCTATAGCCTTGTACTTTAAGGTGCTCTGTATTGTTTCAGTGCAATTGCATTCCACAGTGTTTTGTTTCAGTGTTACTCAACCAGGTGGAAATTTCTTCCGCATGACAAAGCATAAAGTTTAGCTATGCTGTGTTGTATTTTAACTTAAGTTTTCTTTTAAGTGTTCACCTGTTTGAATATCTTTTGGTTTCGGTTTTGCTATGTGTGCCCATCAAAATGTCTTTTTCCAAACCGTTGTTGTGAAGTAGAATTTGACGTTCAGGCACAATATCCTGTAAAGAACTTTTTGCTTAGGTAACAAAACTTTCGATGGATTTAAACTCTGCGTGCGACAATCTTTATTTTTCACCATAGTGACCAAGAAAGGAATACCAACGTTTACACACTACGAAAGAAAACTGGAATGCGGAAGTACACGCATCGTTAAATGATAGTTTTACCCGCTTCCTGATTTTTTTCTAAATTTCGCACGAAGTAGAATGTCGATTAAATTTAGACCTAGAATCTAGATTAAGTGTCTAAATTATGACTTGGATATGGAAAGTATTTCTAGGTAATGTTAATTTAGATATAGATCTATAGTCTAGATTTTGCGCGTCATATTTTCTTCCGATGCAGCCTTAGGGCCTTGGCTCTGCGTGTCAACTTTTGTTCAATTTTTTAAAGTTAAGGTCAAACTTTCGCCACTTAGTCGAGAGACTCATTTTTTCTTCTAATGCACTTCTTTGATCATTCCGAGAGGAAAACTGAAGTTATTTTTTTCAACTGTAGTTGTTCAGAACTTTGCAGCATAAAGTAGTAGCAATTGGCATTGCTAATTGCAATGTGTTTGTTTTGCATTTTTTAAAATTTCTGTATTTTTTGAAGATTTCCATACGATTCTTCCAAATTTGGCATACTTCAAAGACATCTTCACTGTATATTCTACACAATGATTTATTTTATTTTCACAACACTTTATATATCAAGATATTGTCTTAAAACTGATACAGAGCTTTCAATAGAAAATAGTTTTCATCTAGCCATCTCTGCTCTGTGGCGATTAGTTGTAATTTTTGGTTGCTACGTTTCGATAAGTAAATTTTCTGTTGTGTTTGAAGGCTTTTCTCACATAGACCTATTTGTCCATTTTGATTCTTAAGTACTTATTATGTAGCCATTTACAGTTGAAATGAATGTATCTAAAAGCAGCACCACTCCATTAGAGCGTGTTATCAGTAATGTAAAGCTTTGTTAAAAGCCACTTGATAAACAGGGTGCAATCGCATCGCCAAAAACAAGACGCCGGACTCTGTCTTGCTCTGAAGTTTTTTTAATGTGTTTCAAAGTATTTAGAGCTTTACGTCGTCCTCACAGCCTTTGAAGTTAATAAACATAAGGCAACCAGCTTCACTTTGCAGGCGCCTGAACGTGAAGACCAGTATAAAACAGGCTTTTGACTCAGGCATTGTGGATGAGTACCGTCTACTGCCCTCAGAAACTATCACCACAGTGATTGTGATCCTACACTAACACAAGATCTAGATCTACCTGTTCTAGGACTGCCTGTCGAACTCGCACCCCATGGATGAACCCACACATAGGAGGTCGTGTTGAAGAGTTCAGAGCGTGGTAAAGTTGAGCTTTAAGCGATCACTTATCTCTACTGACTGTGATCTACCAACCCTGCCTGAAAAAAATCAGTGCACTCATCGCCAGTTTGGATTATTGTAACAATGTTTCGACTGTTTTTCTTACCACACCCCGGGCCCCATGCTTACCACACCTCAACTGCAGCATCAACATTGTCCACTGACTTGAGCTGGGGTTCTAGAAGCCGAGATGTACATAAAACATGCTGTACCGCTTAAATTATATGTTAGTTCTCAATAGATTCCGAGAAAAATTAGCCCAAGTGGCTGCACAAAAGCAGATGTAGCAGAGGCTAATAACTTTTGACTTCATGCGATCTGTTATCTAAGAGACATAGCAGATTTCCTTCAATCCCATGCCAACTTTGCATAATTTGACGGGCCCTCACCACTTACACTGTTTCCCGCAGTCCCCTTCCCCTTCAAGTTCTGTCCATAAATTAGAAAACCGTTCAACGGCATCAGAGGCTGTTAGATCTGGAAGCAGCAGGGCCGATATTGCCTGCGATGCCGTTCGCTGTGTTGATTGCACGAACTCCACAACGAACGCTTCTCCATTTAATGTCACCCGTCGCAAGACAAACAACCTTCACCTCCCACGGCTTTTTCCAGCCCTTGCCCTGCGCCCCCGCGGATCTTTCAGCTCCTGCAGCAGCATCGGGCCCGGTCCTGGCGCCACAGGATCTGGATGGCCAGGTTCATTCTTCTCAGGTGGCGGAACTGTGTTAGCGACCTCATCCACGATCAACAACACTGTCCAGAATTTAGCGACGCCCCTGAACTATCCGAGTGGCGCCTCATCGAATGACTCGGAACAAAAAAGCTCTCAGGAAGGCTGCAGCTCTTACCGTCAACTCGCTCTTATCGTCAGAGGGTGAGTGTACACACTATAGAATCGACTCATCTTCTTGCTTTAGCAGCTTAGCTGGCAATACCCGTCTTCACTGAAGCAATAGAGACATTGCGCGTCGACGACAATAACGTATCACGTAGTAACTCCCATAGGTAGCGTGGGTTTTACAGCAGACGATTGGATGACGGGTACAGCTAGCCCATCAGCCATCTTGGATTTTGTCCGCTATGGGTTTCGTCTTCCGGAGAGGACCGGTAGCGCATAAAATCTAATAACGCCATTGGCCGATACGTTGGCCGTCTTTATTCCAGAAAACTGCTTGCAGAAACAGCGAGGTGGGTGAGGGGAGACATTGTAATAGGGGCTTGGGCAAATCCGGAAGATGCCATCCTGGAAGCTTAATTGTAAGCTGCTTATGACAGGTTTGTGGAACTTATTTTGTTGTCATTTATGGATTTTGCACCGTGGGGCCAGATTCTTTCTCCTCGTGGCCTTCCTAATTTGTAAGCCTCTTTTAAAGACTGACTCCCCCCTCCCTCCGCCTAAATCTCTGGATCTCTCTCTCTCTCTCTCTCTCTCTCGCTCGCTCGCTCGCTCTCTCTCTCTTTCTGCAGTTTAACTGCCTTATTTTTTGTTTCTTGCACCCTTTTCCTCGATTTAAAGATAAACCATACTCTTTTGAGCAGTGAAAAATTTCTTTTCATGATGTTCATTAACAAAGAACAACTGTGAACTAGCTTCAAGAAGTAAAATTATCGTTGTTATAGCTCGTGAGTTTCAATTTCATAGAGGTGACTAGCATCATTCGTGTGTGTGTTGTTTGTGTGTATTCAAGCATCACGCCTCGTAAACTAAAGACGTAGCTCGGTTTACATCAGGGAAGGGTGTTGCTGCCTTGTCACGTCTAGTAAACTAAATACGTTGCTCGGTTTACATCAGGGAAGGGTGTTGTTACCTTATCACGCCCCGTAAACTAAATACGTAGCTCGGTTTACATCAGGGAAGAGTGTTGCTACCTTGTCACGTCTAGTAAACTAAATACCTTGCTCGGTTTACAACAGGAAATGGTGTTGTTATCTTGTCACGCCTCGTAAACTAAATACGTTGCTCGGTTTACATCAGGGAAGGGTGTTGTTACCTTATCACGTCTCGTAAACTAAATACGTTGCTAGGTTTACAACAGGAAAGGATGTTGTTACCTTGTCACGCCTCGTTAATTAAATACGTTACAAAGTTTAGAACGCTATCCTCATAACTTTTTGTCCTGAGGCGAAACATTATGAACATGCATCTATTTCTTCAAGATTAGATTTTGTTCCAATGGAGGGACGTGTTCGACTTGACAACGTTGTAAGCGGAGCCTGAACATTCTTTTAATTTATGTGTATCTAGATAATGCATACGTGTACTGTTTTTCCATACGTAGGTAACAACACCCTTTCCTTATCTATTTGACCAACAAGCCTGGAAACCTCTTCACATAAACATATACGATTTATGATGACATGGTTTTGTAATCAAATAAAATTACTCATGAAAAAATAAATTTTGGTGTGAAGTAAGTTGTCAAATTGTTTCGGTTCATGTAGGTAAAATCAAGGTGAAAAAAAAAATAAATAAAGCGATATTAGATACAGAACTCGGCCAAGGTGGAAGTGTTTAAGGAAGTTTTAGAAAAGCTTGAAAAGGATATGAAATTATAATACCTGCGAGACCAACAGAATGTCCTGTAATAAGTACATGTATTATAATATTTCATTTAAGCTTAAAGTATTCTGTTACCCACCTTCTATAAAATACTCGGCGCCACCGATCATCATGTTGTTTTGTCTTCTGGGGCGCGCGCTAGAGAGAGAGAGGGGGGACAGGAGATTGTATTGTTACACGTGCATGGGCTTTTAGTATCGAATGAAATAATCTGAACGACTTGCATACAGCTTCGTGATTTGATATTGGCAAACAAATCGATTAAAAACCGAACTAGGTTATTGGTTTTGTAAATTCGGGAGTCTCTTGTTTGCCTCCAGGCGATGGAAAATCGCACTAGGTTCTTGGTTTTGTCCAATCACTAGTCTCTTTGAGTTTGAATGCTTTCAGGCCTGGCCCTTTGTCTTTAAGATACTTATTGCCGACAGATTCAACCTAATTGTGCGGTTATGAAGCTTCCGAGAGCTGTCACGCTTTTTACAATGCTTAAAATTGCAGTGAGGCAGATCATCGAACTTCAATTGCGTTAATTATCTATATATATTTATTCATAATTTAGAGAATAGTTTGCTTGGAGAAACTGTAAGTGCAGTAAAGGCTCTCGTTGTACATTATGTATTTCAACTTGAACATAGATATTGGGAGACGGTTGTAGTAATGGGAAGTGAAGAAGAAACAAGAATGCTTCGGTTAGAACGATGAGTCGTCGCAAGTTATTAACCTCCTTAAATGTCGAATCTGTGGGGGCTGGCTGGCAGTCCCCGGCACACTCTCTGGCCGGCGCAAGGCTTGTGTGCGTTGCTAGCTACGCCCGAATCAGTGTTCGCATTCGCAATAATTGATTCAGAAGTAACTCTTGTCAGTCAGTAGTTGTAGCCATTGCATTGTAGTGGTTGGAAGCAGATCGTTAAAGTGTTAACTGGCGTGCTCCTGGGAGCAAAGTAGTTTTCAATTTGATCTACCTTTTGTGTTGACATGCCGAATGAAACTTTTTTTTTAGTTAAGCATCGCATCATTCTGGCCGAAGGGGCTAAAGGATCTTTTGGCTTTGCTTTTTTTTTTATTGATCTGAAGGTTTTGTTTTTAACAACATTTTTCAAACCGAAAAACCTTCTGTTTTTTTTCACGGAAGATTTTGTTTAAGCATCATTTTAATCATTCGAATCCAAGAACCATTTGGAGCCTGTTCTGGAAGATTTTATTTTAATTCTAAGTGATTCGTTGTTACCCTTTTTGGATACGATGAATAAATTGTCTTTACCCGTGTAGTGCTTTTATCGCTCGTTCTTCTCTGGAGCGGAGTAACCAGGCTGCTCGGGTACTATGGCCCTGTACCATAAAAGAAATCGACTGTGCAAATAAGAAGCGAAATCACAGTGACTACCAGTGGAACATGCTAGGGGACGCTTTCAGCCTTTTAAGTGTGGTTCGATGGGTTACAAGATCCTATCAGTTAATAGAAAAGTGCCTTGTAGTGTGAATTCGGAGATCTGTGTATTATAATATCATCGAAGTAATTAGTGTGTAAAGAAAAAGGGGGGGGGGCGGCTGCTGCCAACATTCCCAGTGTACACTTAAAAATTTGCTGTGCTTTTATTAGTTAAAAAACTGCATCAAATAATACTAGTACGATTTTTACAATGTTGAAACATAATCTGTGCGATAAGGACCAGTTCTGTTTTTGGGACATTCTCTTGAAAAATTTGCCATGATGTAAATGTATTAATTGAATTTTTTTCATAATTTACTCTGTCATTTCATAAGGTTTGTTTTTTGCTTTCCTGTCCTTTGTTGTATTGTATTATCACTTAAAACCAAATCTCATCCAAGAAAGAAAAAGCCTGTGGTGTGAAAAATTATAAACACGTTACCCAATGGATTCTTTCTTTCTCGGTGCTGGTTCACAGTACCGTTGTGGTGGGAGGGAGTTTCTTAGTCATATGCTTGTTTTCAATCTGTCGTGTTTTTTTTTAATCATTTTTTTTTTATTTACTTCTGGGAATTTCTATAGCTTAAACCAATTGTGCACGTCAAAAATATTAAAGTTTGTGAATATATGAAAAGAATGAATATTTCCATAAGTTATTTGTAGGCTACCAACGTTGTTAGACATTGGCCCTTGTAGTGCTGACCGATTTGTCGTTTAGGCCATGTTGCACATTAAGCTGTTTAAAGTCCGATGCGGTCTTTGGAACCTTTGTTAGACGAGAAAGAGAGTCCCAAGGTTGCATTATGCTTCCTTATTTGTGTTGACATGCCGTCTTTAAGGTTTATTATCATTTTGATGTTTGGGCATGTCCGTTCTTTGGTTCCTGGATTAAATGTTCGTGCCTGACAGAATTTTAAAAAATCTTATCAACTCCCGGGTTCTCTGACAAGGAGAAATTTGTCAAAATTTGAGGATGATGTACGGATCTTATAAATAATTTAGTTGTTCGGAGCACTGTAAATCTACAAGTTAACTTATTGTTCTCAAAGTCCATACATAAAATTCTGCAGCTTTTTGTTATCTTGCAAATCTTAATTTTTGACGAGCTATATCCTCACATAGACCTTAATACCTGTAGCGCATTCGCACCCCCAAAATACTGTGGGTTTTTTTACTAGCGATTTTTATCGAATTCTAGGTTATCTCTTCTTTTCAGATATGTTGCAACCCAGTTACTCTAACGCTCGTTTTTTTTTTAGAATGTCTTTGCACTGTACTTGTTATAGATCTTAAATGCTCCAATAAATACAGAAAACATTCAATTCCCGATTGGTTTCAACATGAAGGATTTCTTTTTTATACAGAAGAAATAAAGTGAAATTAGTGCTGAGAACATGTTTCAATCGACCTTAAACTAGTTTTAAAAAACATGAAAGGAATAAACCAACGCTAGAAACTTTCGAAAATTTATTTTTGTGGTAATGTAAAATCATAAAATGTGCAGCCATGATTTGTCTACATTAATATTAGTATGGATGTGCATGTACGTCACAACTAACGACGCTGTCGCGTGCCTCTAATATGGAGTACCAAAGCATCCAGCACCTGCCCCCTCCGCATTATCAACACAATCAACAGCAAGATCACCACTCGCCTCATCTACAATACCACTACCATCGCCTACAGCAACACCTTCAGCAGTACCAGCACCACCACCGTGCCCAAACTCTAACACCCTCGGGCTGTCGTCTGCCGCGGGCTGTGGCGTCTGCGCTCCAAGCCCACCCAGACAGTGCTCATGCTCCATCGGGTCGCTGGAGCGCCAGCAGTGAGATCGCCGCCCTTCGGCTCTCTGTTTCGTCGTCTTTAGGGTTGCCCATACAAACCCAAAGCCCCAACCCCAGCGGCAACGCCGAGCGGTCCGTGAGCGTTCTCAGCGGCAGTGAGTACATCCGGGTCGTGAATGCGCGCGGTGCCCAGCGACTGGTGCGAAGAAAGCTTCGCCAAAGTGGCGTTCCGCCCGCCGCAGTTCGCGGTGTAGGCGCTAAAATCCACCAAAGGTGCGTTTTATCAGTCTTTCCTTTTACTTTCATATAAAATTTTCGTCCTTTGAATTACAGCCTTATCTAGATGCAATTAATATCAATTCAATTCAATTCAATTCAATAGTTTTATTAGGCCAGAGGCC
>BMAT01010021.1:399741-410087 GCA_019649035.1 Elysia marginata | reverse complement strand
GGGGGGGGGAAGATTTTTATAAATAATAAGATAGATCTTTAACGTTTCCAGATTTCTCTGAGTATGCTATTCATGAAATGTGAAATATAGTATTGCTCTTGCTTACCTTTTCACATCTTTGAATATTTTATACTTATGACAATTTATACCTTCTTTAGAGGTTTTTTATTCTTGTGAGCATTAAAAACAGAAGAATTCTCCATATTTCTTAAAGATATGACAAATTAAAACAAAGTGTAATGCTTCGTGGCATTGTTGTTGTCAACGTCTCAGTCACTTGTCCTTTCCCAAGTCATAAATGATAAGACACTTGAAATAGTCACACGGGGGAGGGGGTGTTGTTTTTGTTTGAAGAATGTTAGAGATTAATTATCCCTGTGCGTCTTCCTGTTCTGAAGCCAACAAGACACACCATGCAGCAGCGGCCGATCGTCTCCGACCATCAAGGAGACCCAGAGCCCGCTATCTGTTTCCCAGGGAGGATGGACCACAGGAAACACCACAGAGCGCAGCAGTCTCGACTCCTCTTACTCTTTGGCGGTGAGAAGCTTTTTAGGAGAATACTAGCCGTTATTGTTATGTTAAAGCCAATATGCACTGATATTGGGGCAGCATGGCAGAGTGGTTAGCGCTGTAATGTAAATGTAAATAATGCTCTGAAATATGTGTTGAATCTGCCCTGGTGTGTATAGGCCTGCTGGGGTAAATATGGAAAGTCATGAGACTGCCCTCGGCGGTGGAGGACTCTAAACATATTCATTTATTTATTTATTTATGTAAAGTTATAGGTATATGGTTTGCGTTAAGTTATCATCATCAAGTCCTGGCTTAGCGATGGCTGACAACGGTGTCTTTTCATATACGCCGATCTGTGGGTAGGAGCGTACAGTTTATTTGTGTCTCAGTCATTTTTCTTGAGGATCAGGAACCTCTTTTGTATGTGTCTGTTTCATTTGCCTCCAAGCATTCATGATGCACTTGTTCTTTTTTTTTCTAATCATATGATGCATGAAGGTCGCTTGATAGTACCATTTCATTTTCATATATGTTTTGTTTTCTATGGCACTAAGAGTATCCCCTCCAGAAACATGTCATCTCTTGTAACAGATTACGCTTACTTTCGTGATTCTACTTTGAAAGGTCCAACCTTATTTGCTTTTAATAAAGAAGGTCCGAAGTAAGATTTTGCAGGGATTCGCCCGTTTATTGACACATACCTTCATTGAAGTGATGTAATATGAACTATCTTTATTTACAACGGTAATCGTGTGCTTCTTTTCATTTATTCTTTTTTTTTTTGCAGCATCGATGATAATAATTAAACTTATCCTCAGTTTAGTACATGCAGATTCTAAGCTCCAACGTTTAAAGTAATCAATTCAAGTGAACACTAGCTGACAGTTGCATATTTTATAGATCGTACCCTATCAAAGAACCTCAACGCCGGCTCTGTGCTGATTGGTCGAGATATGTTTTTCGACCTGGTGGTTAAAACATGACAAAGATAAATAGTACCCAGTACTCAAATTATGGTTTTGACAATCAGTCATATTCGCATAAATCGGAAATAAATTTGTTTTCTCATTTGTTTTGTTTTTTTTGCTCTAGGACTTCGACAAGCAGGCCGCCAACACTGTGTCCCAGCACTTCGAAGAGTTTGAGGCGGCGCTTTATGAGGGGCAAAGTCCGTCGTTCATACTGCTACAGTCTGGCACGCCCTCCCTTCATGGCATCGCACCATCAACGCATACATTTGTTGATGCTGGTTCTTCTTCTCCACAGTCAGATCTCTCGCGCGAATGCCGGGAGTGGAGTGCGCAGTTTCCGCACCTCAGGTTAAGACAGAAAAGCTCTCTTTGGTTTTGTCCGCCCACCAGACTTTTCTGTTAAATTACTTCTTTTTCCTTTGTCATTTACGAGACAAAAGAATTAAAATTTAGTAAAAAGTTAAAATTTGCTATTTTTAATTCTAGAGATCCATTCATTTTGATTGAGGTCAAATGATCTCCCTTAGTTGTTTGTCATGGGTCGTGCTGTATAACTCCCTTTCTCACTTTCCCTCCCTCTCAGGCTCTGTCTATCTCTCTCTCTCTCTCTCTCTCTCTCTCTCTCTCTCTCTCTCTCGCTCTCTCTCTCTCTATCTATCTATCTATTTATCTATCTATCCATCTATCTATCTCTTTTTTTCTGTGTGTGTCTGTCTCTCTCTCTGTTTGTGCAAAAAACTAGTATTTTCCCTTTATATTCTTCAATAACATGTTCAGCTGTTATATTGGGTTCTTTTTGGACAAAGTAAAAGTACCGTAACAGAGTTTCATGTAATTGTGGGACATATATATGATTTTTTAAACTGTAGGTCTCTAGCATTCAAATAATGTTACTTTGCTGTATAGGCTCAGCCAGCAGTGTTTTCTGGTCAGAGGGTAAGCTCGTCTTGATGGTAAATCTGCAAGAGACTTTTGCATCGCATAATATTTGCATAAGCTTTAACTTTACTTAATTGAGGAAGCATGTCACGTGAGAACTCTCTGAATTTCCAATTGAGACTTTTTCACTTTCCAATTGAACTTGCTTGCTAGAAAAGGAGGACTGAAATTAAGTTTTAAGAGCAAAAAATTTAATTCTGTGGTAGCATCGTTTTATGTTTGTTTTTTTTTTATATAGAGATTAAGATTATCTTGAAGTTGGTAACTCAGCTTGAGCAGTATGAACTAAAGAGAATCTGAGCTTGTTGCATCTTGAATAAGGCATGTGCTTAAAAAAAAACAACAACAACTTTACCCTTTCAATAATACTTTCCTATCTTCCCTTTCACAGAGTTCTAGGTAAACAGGCGTGTCCTATCAAAGATCTGGGTTTTTATCACGTGCCTTCAACTGATCCGTCATCTCATGGGTCAAGATCTGCGTCCTCTAGTCTTTTACTTGAGGTCACCGACCATGACATCTCTATGTCTTCTGATTCACAGGGGTAAGTCCTTTTGCGTATTTTATTTTTGTCTTCCTCTGACTCTACCTGTAATTAAAAACCTTTTTTTTTACGCCTCCACATTCTTTATTCCCACTGTTTTACACAGTTTGTGTCTGAAGGCATAGCAAAACTGACTTGACTTAGGGCCTTTTGCATCTCAGTGCTCCGACTGGGACGCCTCGGCTCTTCTCGAATCCTCGCTGTAAGCTTGGTCCACTCGTCTCTCTGCTGTGCTATAGATCTCAGGTGCTCTAGATCGTGGCTGCTTTTTAGTTGCAAGTTGCTGTTTATGATTCGGGAAAGGTCTCGGTTGAGGACGACAGGGAGTGTTGTTAGTGGACGTCCTTTGAATTTGCTGCCTTCCGTCACGAAATATCCGCTCATTGCTTGATTAGCAGGAATTTGGCTGTCTCGTCTCAATATATGACCAAAAAGGCGCCAACGACTTTCAAGAATAAATATTGAGAGAGGGCGTTCATTGCACTTATTGTACAGAGATGAATTTATTATTTTCACGGGGTACTTGATGTTGAGTACTTTCTTTCGTTGTTTTTAATGGAACGCGTTAAGTCTTTCTTCTTGTGATTGTGTAGGTGCCCATGTTCCGCAGATATAGGTAAGAACTGACTTCACCGGTGCTTTATAGAGTTTGAGTTTTGTATTTTTTGTGATTTTGTCTCCTTTTAACCAGACATTTTTCAGTTTTACTAGAGCTGCTGAGGAGAGTTGTTTGCGTCTTTCTATATCCTCTTGGTCTCCTATCAGGGTCTCCCCTCTTGAAAGATTTGTAAATTCTGTCTTGTCAACGTTCACTTGCAGATTGTATTTTTCTAAAACTTTACCTACTTATTCTATGTGTATGTCCTGAAAAGCAACGAAGTCAACGTCGTCTGCGTACGCTATCTCTCTTGGCAACACTTTCAAGTGGAGTCAAAGGTTTGGGCAGGACTGGTCTTACATCTATAAGAGCGTGTTCCAGGTAGATTGTGAACAGGACGGGACTGAGGCTATCTCCTTGTGGGGTGCCGACGTTGCTGAAGAAAGGTTTCTTTTCAGTTGCTCCAATTATTTTTGTATCAATAATGGTGTTGCTCAGAAGAAATTGTATAATTCTGTGTTCATCTTCGTTGACAATGTCTTCTAGTATCTTTAACAGGGTTTCTCTGTTTATCGTGTCAAAGGCGTGTCAATCCCAGCGATCTTGATTGCTATGTTCTCTATGTTGACCTTCGCTGCCAGCCATTTGTGTGTCCATGCGACATCTGACGTACTTCGGTTTGGTCGAAAACCACTTTGACTGTGTGATAGATACTGCTCAACATGAGGTCTTATTCTTTCCAATGCTATCTTAGATAGGGCTTTTCGTATGGTATTTAGGAGCATTATGGGTCTTAAGTTTTTGGGTGGTCCTTTCGGTTTTCCTGGTTTCGGAATTGCGATTAGCTTCCCTGTGTTAATGTCCAAGTTTTCATGTCTCTCGGATGTCTGGTTTAATATTTTTGCAATTTGTTCATTTAGTTCTTGTGTGCCGTATTTTAGTAATTCTGCATGAATTCCATCTTCGCCCGGTGCTCTGTTGTTGTTGAGATTATCAAAGCTCTTCTTGACCTCTTCTTTTGTAATGGGTTGGTGTAGCTTTCTCGGCGATCCAGTAAATGCCTCAATTTCAGTTGCTGTTTCTGATTGGAATTTTTCTTTGAAGAAACTAGCTATTATGTTGAGTGTGTCGTTTGGGTTTAAAGCTAGTTTCCCATTGGTGTCTTCTACTTTCAAATTTTCTTGCTGCTTTTTGTTAAGTTCTTTAACGGCTTTGAACATAGAATGGCCATTGTGCGCGTTGTTAATTTCATCTGCCTTTCTACCAAGTTCTGTCTCTCTTTGTTTCAATACTAATTTTCTGATATTGTGCAATACTGAGTTTCTTTCTCTTTTTAATATTGCCCGCTTCTGTTCGCATTTACAGTTTTCTATCTGTATTTGAATGTTCTTATGCTTTGTTGATAGTTCCTGGATTACTGAGTTTGGTGTACGGTTTGGCTTGTTGTGTGTTCTTACTCCTGTGCTCGACTCAGCTGATTTGAGTATGGCAGTCTGAATATTTTTCCACTGGAAATTGGGTGGTGAGTCTTGTTGAGTGTGTTCTTGTGTAATTTTGTCTAGTTCTTTGTTTAAGTTGGTTTGGTAGTGTCTCTTACAGCTAGCTAGGTCTACTAAGTTTGACACATTTATTGGCGTATTGTTGTTACCGTTTTTCCTTTTCGGCCAAACTCTATGTCCCTCTATTTTAAAGCTTGTTTTTACCAATTTGTGGTAAAAATTCGAGGTTAGCAAAGACTACCCTCTGAGCTTAGAGCTCAGAGTCAACAGAAGTCAGCCATGTTGTCCAGGTAACAGCAAAACTAGATGACATAAATGTATTGACCAGTGGGTCAGAACTATTATAATTCATAACTTACATTTAATATTTAACTAGACCAAGGAGTGAAAATTTGGCGCACAGTTTTCTTTCTGTGGCCTTTGCCAAAATTAAAGCAAGTGAGTATGACATAAGATAAAAAATATGTGTAGTCTCAAATATTTCACCATATGTTGTTTTTTGTTCAGGGTTTTCATTTGATACTTTTTGTTGATTTCTTTTCCAGGTTGTCATTAACTGGTCATGCAGTTTCGGCAAGCCGAGCGCCTAAAGAAGCTCTCCTAGCCAGTGAAAGAGACACTTCTTCCTCCACATACTCCTATCTGGTAGAAGAGATCATCGCAGAAGATGGGCTTTATGAAGACATCATTGCTGTCGACTACAAAAACATGTGAGGGTTACTTCGACATTTTGCTCTCCAGCTTGTTTTTGTTGGGGTTTTTGTACTGAAATTTAATTAAGTTGTTTTTTTATGAATAGATTTTATGCCTTGCTCCAAATTTCTTCACTGTTACAGAAGACTCAACGAGCTTTTGGCCTCTACCAAGTGATGAAAATAATTAAGTACAATTTCTGGGATGCCTATTTTTCTTATCTTTCCTCAAGAGCATAGAGTCTAAAGAGTTCAAAACATACTCATTTTTTTTTAAGGAAATAAATGATTGGTTTTTTGTTGTTGCTTTTTTTAAAACTAGATTAAGTCTCTGGTGAGTCATGTTTTTAATATGCAGAGTTTCTATTTTTGGGGGGAATCAATTACACGAGCAGCTCAAACTAGCAAATATGAAATGTGTACCAAAGCAAAAGTCCCACCTAATTTTTTTTTACTCGCACTTAGTGAATTTTTAAAAAACTGTTTTTTATTTCCCTTTAAAACGGTATATGCAGATATGAGGACAATCTAGAACACAAGCAACAGATAACTCCTCGCAGGCGTAGGGTTGGTTTCCCACCTGTCACACCAAATGCTTGTGTCAAAGACAGTGTCACAAGTGGGGCATTCGATCACATATGGCAAGAAGTGAGTATTTTCATATTTATTATTCTGTACCAAAAAAGGAGTGAATGTAAGAGGCCAAATCCCCATTTTAAGCAATTTACATAAAAAAATCCTTTTTCTTTTGAACAGATATAATCTGTGTTTGCTTTGATATTTTTTGCGGGGCCCTTGTTTGAAATAACTACAATAATAAAGTTTGTCAAAAAGAACTGTAAACTATACTGTGATGGTCTGAATAGTTTATGGTTTAATTCTTGTAGACTACCCCCAACTCAAAAAGACTTTCTTTTATGTGCATTGTCTTCTCTGTCCAGAGAGATTTATGCCCCCTTAAATTTTTTTTTATCTTGGATAAGCCTAAATAGCAGGTAAATAATATAATGTCCTCATTGCACTCTGTTTGATGTTTGAAAATTTTTTTTTTCCTTTTTCATCTTTAAAGAAAACGAATTATTCTGATGGGTTGGGTAAAAAATTTCTCCTTTATACTTTTTGTGGTTATCATCAGTGATTTATCTATTTTTAAATTACCTTTAGTGTTTTTTTCTATATCGCAACTTTTTAAAACAATCAACCCCGCCCCATTTTTTTTCCTGCAGATAGATTTATATCTAGATTTTTAGGTACATTTTTTGTATTTTTATCTCATCATTCATATTTTATATTGTTTATAATAATATTATTGCTTTTCTTTTATTGCAGATAATGTCATGGATGCGGCCACTGTTGAAACGGTACACACTAGAAGTCACTGGTATGTCGTATTATTATCATTTTAAATAGATTATACTGTAGAAATCAGCCAAGAGGCTCTGAATTTTGTTTTTCCCTGCTCTGAAACAGCTTATATTGCTCTATTTGTCAAAATTATGTGTTCTAAAATGTTAATACTTTTTTTTTCTTCACACATTAAACTGGCCTTTCAGTTAGTTTTTATCTTCAGTTCTAATGTGACAGTTGTACATCTTAAGTAATATTCTTAACTGCAGCCTGTCAGTCAATTATTCATCCTTGAGACTTTCTAGTGTTTTATGCTTTGTTTTCCTCATCCACAGACTCAAAACACGATGATGTGACTCCTTACTCCCTTCATCATCCGACCCAGTCCACTCCCATCCCCAAAGACCTTTCATTCATTCGGCAGCATGGTGGGGTTAGTATAAATAGTTAATTTGTCTTAGGAAAAAAAATGAACATTTAAGTCTAAAAGTAGACTAATTATATGAATGTTGTAAATTGGAATTTTAAAAAAAGCAGTTGCGAATAGTTTGTGAGTCTCGCAACTCTTCAAGATCATTGTTTTGACCTGGATTCTTGCCTTCTCTACCTGCAGCATTCAATTTTTTTTATTAAGTTTCTCTTATTGACTTGTTTATATTACAACACACAATACCTTCACATTTTGTAAATTGTCGCTCTAGGTTGATTTAAAATTTTTAAAGACAACACAAGTAAAAGATATTTAAAACTACTTGCTTCAAATTTTATTGAACATTTCTTTCATTAGCCCTAGAAGTGCTATGGTTTGATCATATTGGCTAAATAAAGGGAAAGTTGATCCATGAGTTTATTTATTGTAATATTCCAATCAGTTACTACTTCACCCCTCTCCTCCATTGTTTTAACATTATTTCAATGTGTTTTTTTTATCATGATTTTTCAGTCGTTTTCCATACAACGGTCACATACACATGTTGGCAGCAGCACAGACCGCTCTATAGATGGCATTCTTCACATCTCCAGTATGCCTCTACAAAACAGGAACCAACTTTTGTAAGAAGCAATTCTTTGTATACAAGAGTACCTACTCCCCCCCGCCAGCATCATAATTGGATGTGGCTTTTATATTTGCGGATGTTTTAACTTACTTCATCAAAAATCTTTTCAATGCAAACCATTAGTTGTGTGTGTGCGAGAAATCCTTTCAATGCAAACTATTAGTTGTGCAGGTGCGCTCTTTCATTTAAGTGGGGGGGGTTAAGAGTCTGAGGAACATGTGTACCAATGAAAATAACTACACATATGAAATGTTTGCTTCTCTCAAACTTTACCATGACTATTGTGTACTCTGTAGCCATAATGATTGCTTAGTTTATCATCCACTAAAAAAAAAAACATTACAATTTTTTCTCTCTCATCTTCTCCTATCCCCTCTGCTTCCTGAATTATTATTGTTGTTTGTTTTGTAACTAATTACTAATTGAAAATTTGATAAAATCATTGGACAAACTAAGGCTTACTCTCAAGTTGATAGTGTTTTCTGCAGATCAGGCTTCATCTTTGACACCTTACAAAAACTGTTTCTTTGAGCTTCTTATATTCTCTGGTTTTCTTAATTTTATTGCCCATGCATGGATGTCTACTTGCGGAAGTTAAAAAGCATGGAATAAATGCTGCTGTCAGTGTCAAAAATTAGTGACAGCATTTTACCTTCTTTCCTTTGCAATGTGATTTTTTTGGGTGCGTTTTTTTAAAGGAAATGGAGATTGGCATTATCATGCTGATGCTTAAAATAATGTTTCTCTACAATGAAGCTTATCAGTGCTTCTTATACTATAATTACTGCTGCTGCTGGTTCAGCTACTACCTCTACTAGCTCTACTACTTCCACCATCTTTATCTCATTTTTATCATCATAGTCAATTCCAATATGTCTTGTTCCTATACAACTGGCAGAGACCCCAGTGACTCACCAGCTCTTATCGGCCCAGTAAGGCCCGGATCCAGTTTACAGTCAAGTACCCAGGCCAGGCCCATGAGCCATCTTAGGTCAGCTGGAGGGCACACTAGAACTGCAGCCCGTGGCGGCCGCCTGGCACCGTTGCCTAGAAATATAAATACAGTAAGTATTTGATACAGAGGGTCTAAAAATACAAATACAGTAAGTATTGGTACAGAGGGTCTAGAAATATGAATAGAGTAAGTATTGGTACAGAGGGTCTAGAAATATGAATACAGTATTGGTACAGATGGTCTAGAAATATGAAGACAGTATTGGTACAAAGGGTCTAGAAATATGAATACAGTATTGGCACAGAGGGTCTAGAAATACAAATACAGTAAGTATCGGTACAGAGGGTCTAGAAATACAAATACTGTAAGTATCGGTACAGAGAATCGAGAAATACGAATACTGTAAGTCTTAGAGAGGGCTTAGAGTTAGATAAATGAACACAGTAAGTATTAGAGAGGGCCTAGAAATATGAATTCAGTAAATACTGGATAGAGAGGTCCTAAGTAAATGAATGCAATGAGTATTAGATAGAGAGGGCCCAGATCAAAGGTTTAGATAAAGTAATACTGTAAGTATTAGATAGAAAGGGCTTAGGTAAATAAATACAGTAAGTATTATAAAGGGAGATTCTAGGAATTTGAATACAGTTTATATTGGATGGAGAGGTTATTTTCATTTGCCGGCTAGCTGGCTACATCTAGCATTTTACTTTGCCCATTGTTGTATAAGGAGCCATTTTAATGGTGTAAACTTTTTTCAAATCGCACCTAAGATTTCTTCCAGTCTTAACTATAATAATATCTAAACCATTTTTAACTCACAACCACCTTATTATTTTATAACTCTATATGCTCAACCTTTGCATTTTTAGTTCATACATATTACATGGTATTTCAATTTTGTATTTTAAAAGGTCTAAAATCTAATATCCGGTATGCATTTAGAATATGATCTGAAGGTTTACTCGTAGAGGCTCATATTATTCATATAAAATAACTTAAAGTAATATCAGTATAATGCACACATACATATATAAATAAGCATGTGTATATAGAGAGAAATGAAAAATCTTATACACATTACAGTACAGTAAAAAAAATCATGTCACATGTTTTTAAAAGTAAAGATAAAAGAAAAAATTGTTTTAAGTGAGAATGCTGAGTAAAGTTTCTGAAAACAATTTACAGTGGAATCCGCGAGAAGTCAACTCGCTTGAAGTCAACTTT
>BMAT01010021.1:384469-398174 GCA_019649035.1 Elysia marginata | reverse complement strand
TCTGTGATTCTGTGAAGATGACAACAGATGCTTTTTTTATAATAATTAGGTTGCCACATTTTTTTTTCCTTTTTCTCCTACTTATTTCCTAATTAAAGCGGAAGCCTCATCAAAGTTACCGAGCCACTAGTGCCATTGACAACAAGGACACTCGACTTCTATATTTAAAAGATCGGCCACATTTGCTAGCAGAACAAGCAAGGCCGAATACCACACATGCTATGAGGGTAAGAATATCAATGCCTAAAGAGTCATTTTCCAAACCCTAGGAATATTGGATTTTGCTACTTGCAGGTGATGATGGGAGGCAGGAATTTAGCTAAATGCAAGAAATTTTAAGAACCATGTTTTCTTTTTCACAACTTCTTTGTGTTTAAAACCATATGCAAAAAGGTGTAATGGAAATGTTGAAAGCAAAAGATTTTCTTTGCCACAGCAAATCTTAGCAGAATACTAAGCAAGTTTCTGATGTCGAAAATCCAAAAGCTACTATACATCGAGGGTTTTAAATGATATGATATTCTAGAATTTTTTCAGGTATTTTTACTTACAGCCTACTTCAATCTGTTCTTTTTAATCCTTCAATCTTTGTAAATTTTCTGGGCGGATTTATCAAATTTCTTTCTTATATCATATTGTGTTCTTTAGTATTTTTAACTGCTGATACTAACAAACAATTTCATCTATTTCCAGTCAGAAACCCCTCATGGCAACACTCTAAACAGAAGATCCTCCACTCCGCTAGGAAACACCATCACTGCCAGGAACACATTGATTGGTATGTTTTGTTTTTTTTTATAAGCAGTATAGTGCGATAGATACTCATCCAGAACTCACAGAAAAAAGATAAACATCAAACTACCCTGAAATTTGAGCAATAGACAAATGTCTTAAAAAGATGCAAAGTTTACAATTTGTCTCAGCAATTGTACTCATTAATATTACCTGCATTTATCCATAGGTCTGGTCATTAACTGGTTTGAACTGTTTTGAACCTATTGATGTACATTCTGTTCAAACACTTACCGTATAACTATATCTAGACTTTATGTAAACTAGTTTCACCTCTTTTTCAATTTTCGGCAAAGCAAATCTGTTTTGTGAGCATTATATATTGTCCCAATGCATAACTGATTTTTTTTTTTTGAGTTTATAAAAATCCTCAATGAATGTCAGTGACATGGCATCAAAGTATGAAAACAGGCTAGTGTTCAATGAGTTAAAATTTAACTTTTGAAATTTAAAATTTTTTCACCCTACCATTTCCAGCCAACAAGTCTCTGGACATTCGGGGCAATAGCCTCCAACCAGGTGACACAAGTCATTTCCATCCAGACATACAGGAAGACCAGCAAGAGAGCCCTGGAGACGAGTTTTACCGAACACATTGGAGTATGTGAAATATATTTCAATATTTCATTTAGCCTTATTTCATGGCATAAAATCTAACAGTGCAAGGGGGTTGAGGAATCTTGGAAAACTAATTAATCTTATAAGATAGCCAATTGATTCATTCATTCTTTGCCTTGTTTTGTTGGGGTTTTTGTACAAACATTGATTTTTAATGATCTTTGCTGTATTTTCAACTTAGCATCTAGTGTCTCACTTCTCTCACAGCCATTCTGGTTTTTATATGTTATTAATTGTACAGGCTTGTTTTGTACAATAATGCTACTACTGTCTTCAGGTTTATCGCCAAGTCCCAGATCAATGGCTCGATTCTGAGGGGATTAAGTCTATGAAAGTAGCTCAAGAAGTAAAATGATGCACAGTGTGTGTTAATATGTGTGTGAATAAGTGTATAATTAACCTTTTTTCAATAACAATATAAGGTATTTGTTTCCCTAATTATTACAACGCTTGATAATTAAAATTGTGGCCTTAACAACTGTTGTAAATTTTCCAGAGACAATTGTTATATCAGAGGTACACTGTACATTTTGTCTCTCGTCTCAAAAGAGCTATTTGGAACTGTTGATTTTTACAAACAATGATCACATGTACCTGGGAGAAAAAGGGAGAGACCAGATGTCCTTATTTTTTTCTAAATAGGAAGAAAACCAATTGCCGTCACATGTATTGAGTTTTTCTATATTTGGTATCTTAGACTTCTTCTCCAGCATCCCTTTAAGCCTCTCAAGTTAATAAAGTATCTTGAAGATCCTAAACACCCAATGCTTTCTAGTACAGAAATGCAAAGCATTTAGCTCATTGAAATACAAGTTAAGAGATAAACATTTTGTGTGTATTTTTTTCTAACCATCACATACTGCACACATTTGATCTTGTCAAACTTGTCTATTGAACATATTGTTAGTTCCTATTCAGATTCAGACCTTACTTAAAAGCAACCTTGCCTACAAAAATTTTTACTATACCGGGTGTATAAATATGAGGTAAAATACTGAGAGTGGTATCATCCTTAAATACCCCTTAAAGTGTCAATTTCATAACTAATTCCTAGTGATCATATATTATGTAGAAAAATGGAGGTAAGCCATTCAAAAATAGTTTGACCATCGAGGGTTGAGCCAATCCTAAGCTAGATTGATCTAATCTTTTTTTCTCCGCCCTTGAAGGCTTTAAAACTTTCTTTAGAGTAGCTCAAAGCACTTTACATTAAACACAAAATCAAAAGTTCATTGACTGACAGACTAAGTCTGACAATCTCAAAACTAATGTACAAATAAATATTGATGCTGCAATAGACATCTTCATATAATTCATATGCCTCAAATAACTTCTCGTCTCATTTTATGACACTGTTTTCATGTCATAAAAGCAGAGGCGACAAGTGTGGTGTCGTTGGTGTAAAATGTTAGACAATACCAAGGTTTTTTAGAATCTAAAATCCATTTCACAGGATTTAAATAATCTTCTTTCATGATTATGCTCATTGTTGACGTAATGTGAAGATAGATTGATTTGGGAGAGGTACCCACACACAATGAGATATACAAAAAATGGGATCTATCAACATCAATACATTCCTTGCTTGATGCTTAATACTCTTAAGGATTTAAAACGAGAGAGTGGAGGTTTTGACCAGATTTGAAGGAAATTGATTTTAAATTTCAAATTTTTTCTCAGAATGGTCAGCATTAATTTGTCTTAGGATGTTGGTTTAAGTTTAACGTTAACACATAGCCTCCCCTTCATGAGAGTTTAATTCCAATGCATATCTAACCCTAGTAAAGTGAAATACGACTTGTGTATAGTGATTTGGATAATCCCAAATCATTTTTTGCTGGCAACATATTTTGGTCATCTTAATTTAAAATTAAGCGTTGAACTGCAATACACTTACATTTTTTAAAAGAGAGTTTCAAATAGTTGATTCAAAATTTTCGGCCATCCTGGAAGTGATGTTGGTCTCTACCCTGCTTAAGGCTGTCTTTGTTCTAGTGTTATTCAACGGCTTTTGATTGGTCACGGGAAGGAAGTAAGTCTTGAAAGTATCCTCACAGCATTAGTTATGAAATTGGTTGGATATTAGGGTGTTGAAATCTGATTCTTTTCCTTCGCACTTTTAGAAATTTGGTTTGCAGATGATTGTGCAGACTGTTGTCAACCACACTGTGCACTGTGCGATTGATGAAACCTTTTGCCACACTAATCTTATTTTTTCTCTTTCTTGACCTCTTAGCTTTTCTTTTTTTCTTTTTGTCAGCTTATTGAGCTGAAAGCTCATTAACTTTTTATTACAGTCAATGCACTGCAAAATCGGTTGTGAAAAGTTAAATTGTTTTGGTTCTTCTCAAGCTGTGGCTGTTAAAAAGTTGTAGTTACTGGTTTTTAACTGAAATTTTTTTTTTCAAATTTAAGTGGAATTTATGGGCATTAAAGAGTTGTGAGTAAGAATATGCCAACACAGAAAAAACTCCCATGAAATAAAACATGGCCTTGTACATGGACAAACAAGCCCAGCAATAATTATGGACATCTTTAATAGCTTTAAGCCCTTGATAAGTCTGTATTCTTATATGTATTGCTTCTATTTTGTCTTGTTTGCATTTCGAGAGCTGCAATTATTTGTTCTTCAATATAAGGGAAAAAAATATCCTTTTTATTAAAATGCGCTAGTTTTTTTTCAAAAGCAAAAGCTGTTTCTGTCACTTGAAACATTGGTGTCTTATCTCTCTGTCTCTACAGATGTAACTCAGCCCAGCCATGGCGTTTCCTCTCGACGAAACCGTGTCACTTTGAAGTAAAGCTCCATTCAGTCTGAGAATGAGGATAAAGGAGAGCAAGGAGTTTCTTTGGACGTTACTGGATCCTGACTTCAATTTTTTACTAATTTTTAGGAGGTGTACTTAAAATAATAGAGTAAGGGGATGAAAATTCATTGACGTTGACACCAGCTTAAGGTTTCCATATAAAATAGAGTTTATGCCCATCAAAGCTTATACCTGATTTCCATGTGATTTATTTTGTTTTGTTTTGGGATTTTTTTTTGTTTAATGTTGGATTTAAACTTGTGTCAAAAAGATCTTTTAAGATTTTACAGGCAATAGTCTTTTCAGCAGCTTTAAAAAAGTATCTAAAATTTTAATCTTAACTCACTTACAGGCTTTGATAGATACAAAGGCCTTAATGGGCTGCTTAAAATTTTTTTGGAATAGAAGAGGAAGGGTTAGTGGGTTAAAACATGGAAGAATTATAATGTTTAGAAAAGTGGGTGTAAATATGTAAGGCAATTTCTGCAGCAGAAAATGTTGTTTCTCATTAAGACTCATCCTTCGAACACCTTCAAAATTTAAACATGTAGCTTTAGTTAAATGACAATGTAATTTCTTTACATGTGTATATTGACTATATGTTTATTATTTTCAATTTACAACACATTTCATGTACAATATCATTGTTAAGTAATATTTGTAATACTTATGGGAATCTGTTTTATACCTACTCCACCTATTTTCAATAAGATAAATATATGCACATGGTATGCACATTGTTGGTCATTGAAAAAATGAGAAGAAAAAAAAAGAAACTTTGTCCTTTTAAAGTTTTTCTCACAACAGTGAAGCCAGATATAACTGCCGATTGCCTGCCACTATTAAATCTTGATTCCTGGCCTATAATGCATGGCATATATTGTAATCCTGACTCAGTGACTGTCTTGGTAAGCCCAAGCATTATTTAATATGAAAAATTACATTCTTATAAATCCAATGATAGTTCGTTGGGAATAAATAGATTGCCGTCTGTCTTGTAGTCTTTTTGTATTGACATATTTTTAAGTTTGTCACTATGAGCATTTTTGCACTGTATGTCTGTGATGCAAATGATGATGACACTGTGTTGTTTGTTTTTTGGGCTTTTTTGTCAATTACAAAAAAGGCAAATCTAAAAAAAATGTTACTTTGTGCAGCAAAACCCTTGAATTCCTCTTTGATGTTCGCATGACTTTTGTAAAATTTTTCTTTTGAGGAATTACATAACGTCTCTCTTGGCAGCTGGGTTCTTTTTTTTTTTTTTTTTTGGTATACGCATGAATAAAATATAATCTGTGATTTTTTAGTTATGAACCACAAAGTAAGTTTGACTTGATTACATGACTTAAAATGTGTGTATTATTTTTTTTTATAGTTTAGGTAAAGCGTCAACATCTTTTTAATGTCATCTCAGCAGATAAAGCTGTTGTTCAATCAATCAATGAGCTGTTTGTGAAACAATTTTTATTTCTGGAGGGCAGCTTCTTACCTACCGGTACTTGTCTTGCATTCTATCCAAATGACTCTTAAGTCATGGCACGGCCCAGTTTTGAGATATAAGCTTTCAAGGTTTAGGGGCTGTTCAAAAGTCAAATTTTTCAAATTTTAGATGATGATGCTTAAGTCATTTCTAAACAGATTTCACACCTGAATCATGTTGATTTTTCATGTTTTATGTGTATGATTGCTAAAAACTTTAGATCTTTAGAAATATCTAAATTTTAAATCCAATTTTTTTTCTCCTCTCTCAAAATTCACGAGTCTTTAGTCTGGCGACTTCAAACAGAAGCATGGTTGAGCTTTTCTGTTTATAAGTGGAAAAAATGAACTTTTCTGTGATACCAATATCTTACTGGTTTTCAATTTCGACTTAAAGCTCATTTTGACCGGTTGCAAGACATTTGAAACTTAGCTGTAAAGAAAATGGGATTATGATCTTTCTTTTTCAACATCTTTAAAAAATCAATCAAGTCACAACATATACTTCAAGATAATGGGATAAATTTGCTTGCAAAGTTACATGGCAATGTTAAGGTATTAGTGACCTTCTCCCCAACTAATAAGGTTGGTTCCGTTTTTTTAGTTTTTTTGTTGTTTTTTTTTTTTTGGTAGGGAGGGGAATACAGAACTTAAAGGCTAAAACTAAATTAGAGTTCAGCCTGCTTTAAGGAGATAAAATAGTTGTGTCTAACATTGTATGTGCTGTCTCTCATTAATTCATTAACAATCATAGCTTTAGAATTTGATTTGGCACAGAAGAGGTCCTAGATAAATAGATAAATAAAATCTTAAAAGTTGAAAAAAAATGAGGGAAAGAGATATTGGTGTTGAGCTGGAAGTGGAGGTTGGCAAAGACAATAGAGATGCATGTAATTATTTTAGTTTCTAAGTCTCTTGTAGACCTAGAATCTTACCCAGTCTACTAAAATTTTTTTAAAGAGAATTTCACTATGTTGTTTAACAATTGATCATCCATTTCTGCAAATTTAAAAGTTGCATTTGTTTTAGTTTTTCTTAGGGTTGGTTTAAAAGTATAATTCATTTTCCTTGGACTTAATGTAGTAATAATTTTAAGGCTAAAATTTTTAGAAAGACTATAAAGTATGGAGGGAAAAATATAATAGCCTTGTACAATCTGTCATATGTTCATACTTTGATAAAACTTTTGATTACTTAAAGGGTGTAGTTATAGAATTGTGGTTTTGCAATAAAAAAGAGCTATTTTACTGACACATCCAGCAAAAGTGTACCAGCTCCTAATTAGGTTTTCTTCATAAAAGTATTCAAAACTTTGTTCTCAGATCAGCAACATCGAATATCTAATTTTCAAATAGGCTATAATTAACATTTCTTTGCTTACAATTTCTTTTGTGTTTAGTTTCATGCCATTGAATATTGATGAGTTTCATTCCTTCATATCAGTTTCATGAAAAGACATTGCAGAAACTTTTTTTCTGTGGATCCTTCTAACTACAATTAGGCTCCCCCTGAAAGTAGGGTACCTACCAAAATCTGGACCAAAACACTGGCTCATTAGTGCACATTTTAACATTTGTTTGCTGATGCCATGTCTCAACTTAACTACCTCAAAAATATGTCTGGAACCTGGCCTAGCTTGAGTTTCTATATGAAAGCAACAGTACAATTTTAATATTCCCTCACATGAAAACAGGGGCTAATTAAGTACAATAATTTCATTTACAGCTAGAGGCTTTTAAGTTTAAGCGTGATAGTTTTCATTGACCCTACTTTCTAAGGTTATGCAGAAAAAGTTTTTGGATCTATTAGCATTTTGCTCTTTTTTTTAATGCACCTGTAGGTCTATCAATAATGTGTTTAACTTTTTTTCTTTGGGGGTTGAGGGATGGTCTTCTCTTTCTTGAGAAATATAGACCTTTTAAAATTGGAACTGCATGAAAGCCAGGTTTTCTGATGCTAGTTCATAAAGTCTAAGCATACTCGAAGCTTTGAAAATTATTTGAAAAGCCTAGAGAAAATTTTTTTTAATTATAATCTATTGTGTATGTTTTAGCTGATTCACAACCAAAGAATATTTTTACTCCAGTGTGGTTTACAGTTATACAGTAAACTAAACTAAGATGAGTGAAGAAGGGCAAGCAGTGGAATTTTATCACACATGAAGAAAGAGGTTATAATGCATTATCTAAACTTTATCGATAAAAATTAATATTTTTGAAGGACCTATACTTGTTCCTGTGGTGCATATGATTTAAATTCACAAGTGTCATGTTATATGAACATGTTTTGTTAGTAAATTCTGACAAAAAAAACCTGAATGCACTTGCTAGCTATCACAATTCGCATGCCATTTGATACTGCCTGTTATGACTATTAGTAGAGTCTTTTGTATTATCCTTCATTACTTTCTTCAGCTGGCTCTAGAAAGGTAGCCAGTTGTAAATTAGTGAAATGTGGTGAAGGGATCATAACCCCTTTCTTTGGTTTGTTAACTAATTACAGATTTTGAAGAGATGAATAATGCAATGAGCTTGTGTTGCAACCAAAACTGAAGCCGTTATCTGGATCTTGCTGAAATACATTTATTTAAACATGTACACAGGGAAACAGGGATAACCTTTTTTTTTCAAATCTTGCAAGAATGGAGCCAAACTTTATGATTATTAAGATTATTTCAAAGAATCAACAATGAAATCAGGCTTATATTGCTCAATCTTCTGTTCTATTAGTGTCTCCCTCTTCCACCGCACCTTTGCATTCTAGATCAAGCACATTAATTTTGAGCTATAATTGTCTCTATGTGGGTTATGGGAGGACAACTTTGCTTAGTTAGTGTTTACCATAAGTATGATTTGAAGAATAGAAATTGCTAGGGAACAAAATAAAAACTTCTGTAAGGCATGGCATAAGCTTCAATTGTTTAGAGAATCGAACTTCAAGTTATGACAGTTCCAAATATCCAACTTTTCATTTTCGAGGTTTTGTTCTGTACTAATAAACATTTTTTTCTGAAAGACAGAGAAAAGAATAATATGGTTTTGAGATGAATTTTTTTTCAATCCAAAAGAACTGGTTCTTGTATTAAAGAATTTGATACACCATTTTGATGCTTAATGAAAAATAAATATCAGTTTATCATGTTAAATTTTGTAATAAAACTACTACAAAAAAAATAGTTTGGTCTGGGTATGAAGTCTTGACTCAAGTGAAGTTGTATACATAATTATTGAAATAATATGCACAGTTGCTCTTTAGAATATTTAGAAATTACATAGGGGCCTAGAAATTTTTCTTAATGTTTTCCTGGATGAATTTTGTTAAGATTTGCAAAAGACATTATATTGAAGGGCAACTGATAAGGGTAAAATTTAACTTCTCATGGTAAAAAAGAGCACTCAAGTTTTGTCGTTCAAATTACATAGGAAGATATAAAATGCCACTCACACATACAAATACACCAAAGGGACAAGGGACTTGTTCTCTTTTTCTAACACTTAAAAAGTTTGTATTATTTATGTTTGAGCGTGAATGTTCTAGTTCCCTGATTTACAATATCTAAACTGAAAAGCAGAAAACTGCCACATCAAACCATATCACACATTTAAATTGTACTAGGTACTGGTTTAACTTGCCCATTAAGCCAACAAGACAGTGCTGCTACTTGCTGCATCTGGTGAAAGAGGTGAAAACTAAATTTCCCTCTGCTCAATCCAGTGCAGTAACAAATGAAACACATACGCATTCTATTCTTGTAAGGCCTATCTGTATCATTATTATGATTATAGTTATGATCATTATTTATATTATCATTATTAATGTTATAATTTTTATAATTATATTATTGAGAATGTTATTCAATCACTCGTACCTGTTTATACTTGTGAAGTCTTGGATGTTGACATTGAAAATGAAAACTTGATAACTTGTATTATCAAGTCTGTTTTTTTTTCAGCCTTGGAAATATTTTTTATACATACAAGTAAAAATTCAGTCAGCGAATAACAATATGCTTGCAATCAGCACAAATTAGTCGAATGTCACAACTTTCACATTACAAGGGGGATTAATATTTTGAACAATGCATTTTTACTTATCTTCTCAAAGATTAAAAAGACAGTAAGGTCTTAAAATTTTGTGAGATGATATTAAAATTTTGGGTTATTTAAAACATGGAGGAGAAGAAGAGTTAAATACGCTTTATATGAATTATGATTGAAGTTTCCAACGTCCGATTCATTTGTACTGTTAGCAAAAAATAGTGAAATCTTGTTTGGCTAGTTAAATCAGCTTTGTTAGCTGTTCAGGAAAATTTTCTTAGCCATTTTTCTTTCATTTTTTGGATATAGGTTAATAAAATAAAATCTAGATTCTTTTTAAAAGCTGTACTGAGTAGCTGGGTGTACAAAAAATTGTATTGTTTTTTTTTCTAAAACAATTGTTTATATACATATTTTCTATTAGTAATATCTATTAGCTTTGATCCTTGAATGTCATTTAATACTTTGGCTTTTTACAGAGTCCCAGACCGATCTCTTGCAACATAATGAAATTTGTTATTATCTTATGTATTATTTTGTGACAGTTTGTACAATGGGATAACTGTCTTGTTTTTTTTTCTTTATGGGACTTGGGTAAAAGCTTTTGATGTAAACGGTGAAAGTAATACTTAGCAAGGGATTGACTGCCTTATTTTGTATATGACTAATACAGTTTATTGGAACCCCGGTGAAGAATATAAGGACTTAAAAGAGAGAAAAAGATGTTTCCAAGAAGAATGTCAGAGAAGAGGCAGGTAGATTGAAAATGTTATGCAAATATGCATGGTCTGTTGTATCAAAGTTAGAATAAGAGCTGTGCATTGTAAATAAGATGCTTTTTCCTCAATAGTTTCATTTGTTTTGTTTTATATTACAAAGGTATAGACTGTATTTTACACATTTCTTACTAAAGATGAGCTTAGGTGAGAGTTCAGTTGCAATTAATGTCATGAGCATAATTTTGCAATATTAGACTCGAAAAGGTTTCAAAACTTAAACAGTCAGCAACTTTTGGCTTATTGAATCATTTACCTTTTAAACTGGCCTGTAATTCCATCTAGTTTAAGGAGTAAATCATAGGCTTGTCTAACTAATAAAATGTTCAATATAGTTAACTACAATGCCTTGAAATGAGAAACAACACTTTTTCATATGTCTCGAATACAGGACAAATGAAGTTGGAAGTTGAGAAACGTCATTTGAAGGTCTATTTTTTCTTCTTTTTCTATATATTTTAAACCAACAAAAGTTTTATTATCTTTTCACAAAGTATTGATAATTTTATGAAATTTTTTAGGTTTTGAATTTTAGAAAAAAAAATGTCATTTTCAATATAGCAACGCCTTTGAAATGAAAAGTTGCAACTTCCGTCTCATTCATCCTGGATGCAAGACATATTTACCCCATAAGTATCAGTACTTGTATAAATTTTTTATTGCAGATTATATGTCGGTCAATCGTGTTGGAGATTCTAATTCTAAATAAATACCTACACATTGAAGAATCTGCAAGGATACTTTGGTTTTTGTCTTTCGTGTATAAAAGTTTCAGTTATCTTGTTAAGATTACTTGAACTCCTTTTCCTAGAAGCGTTAGTTTCTCTCCATTGTTGTGACCAACTAGGTTGATTGACGAGAATCTAGAAGTAAGTGTTTGATAATTGTGATTATCATAATTGCAACCGTAGTAAATCACAAAAGAGGGGCATATTATATCACTTTGCATTGGACAGAAAAAAAGTAGAAGGTCAACAAATATTCTCATAATCTTATTACAAGTTTGCTCTTATTCTGAGAGAATTTGTTAAATTTTGTTTTAGTTTTCAGGCAAATCTGGGGGAATGGTTTAAAAGCTTTGTTTTCTGCTTCATGTTTTATGAACTGGTGAAAGTCAGGAGCAACTTGTCCTATTTTTATATGTACATTTATTTCATTTGATCTGGAACAAATAGGGACTATTTACCATGGTTTTCACTAAGTCCATATTTTATTGTTCCTTATAAAGTTATTGCCTAGCATAGCCTTGTAAATTGTAACATATATATATAAATATATATAATCTTTTTACTCATTTGTACAGTTATAATTATTCTCAGAAACTACAGATATTTGTGGAATACTTCACTTGATGTAAAGTAACTCAGGAAGCTTGATTATTTCAAAAACTGATCTTGAGAAATAAAACAGTTACAATAAATACATATTGCTTTCACTGCTCTTGCATTTTATCTAATGTAGGCAATATATAATACATATTTTTGTGTAAAATATATGTATATATTTATTCATATGCCATATATAGTATATTCTTAAATATAATAATAAAAAAATGGAAAAGCCATCTATAGTACACGGTCTAATCAACCATATAGGATGCTCTAGCATTTCAAATATTATTAATAATAATGAATTTGAATTTATATAGGGCTGTATCCTAATAAACTTTATAGCTCTAAGGACTTAGCAATGCTCACATCTCATGCACTATATAGAAGACAAAGCACAGCTAAATTTTTTAAAATGTATTTTGGTGTATGTGTGTCTGCGCCTGTTTGTCCCGGACCCGAAAGTTGGCTTCAGGCCCAATGTCACAATGCGCACGCAAGACAACAGGCATACATGTACAATTCTTCGAACTAATCCCCAATTCTGGCTTATTCTGTGTGTGTGATCATCGGGTTATTAGCCTTTGCCACATAAAATAATTATAGTTGTTTTATATACAGTGCCAGCACCAAGCAGTTATAAACTTCTTTGCGCAATCCTTTAAATTTTTCCCCAAACAAGTTGAGTAAATGCTGGCAGGTACTATTATTTTAATTTATTTATCGGTTCAATAACATTTGTTAATAAAAATAAGGATGGTAATAGTAATAATGACAACAATAATCATAATAATAATGGTAATAACAGTTATGATGATGATGATGATGATGATGATGATAATAATAATAATAATAATGATAATAACAATAAAAATAACAATAATTAAGAGCATTTACATAACGCCTTTTCTGATTGGCACAACATACCACACAAACCATAAGATGTTCTAAGGCGTCTCAAAATGGTAGCATGACAATCATGTTGAAGATCTAAAGGGCAAGAAGAAACACTTGACCAACATAGAAATCATAAAGCAGTTCTGATAATACCGCTATCAAGAACAAATCCTATTACTATTGGAGCAAAAGCTATTTCAAACAGTTATAATTCTCAGAAACCACACAATGGAGAAAACAAGTTTTGAAAGTTTGCCAGTACCCTTAAAATGAAAAGTTACAGTATTGTATTTTCATTTGAATCAAAAGTGAATGTTAAGAATAAAAAATTTAGAAATTATCTCCTAGAGTAACAAAAATGGAACCAGAAAAAAATTTCCCTTACAATCTTAAGAACGAAAAATTTTGCCGATCGATTTTGCACATTGCATGTTTACAAATTTATGAAAACTAAAAAGATGCAGTAACTAATGAGATATTGTAAGAATGCTAATACAAAATAAAAATAAAGTTTTGTGCTTGATACTGATAACCATCAGCTTCCTCTATGTCATCTTTGAAAGGTCAACAAGAAAAGTAAATACAACTCTGTACTAGAGCCTTCACAGCTGTACAACCCAAAAAGAAGTGTTTAATTTTCTTTACCTCTCAAGTTTGGACGATTTTCTTTAATAGCTTAGTCTTATTTATTTGCAAATTTGCTGCTTTTTATGGGCTAGTGATTACTTCTAAAAATCGGAATTCCTGCAAAAATAGGAAAACTTGCATCCCTGCTCATTCCAAATTGAGCCTAAGCTGACACAATTCATGTTGTGAAGATGTGGCAGTAGGACTTTGAGCAGGACAAGTTGATTGCTTTTATATTTTTAAAAAATTGACATCTCTAGTATTAAATCAATGTAAAATATCATGGGTTTTTTTTTTCAAATGAGAATGTCAGCACAAGTAAATTCACGTGGTTCAACCAAAAC
>BMAT01010021.1:373698-384409 GCA_019649035.1 Elysia marginata | reverse complement strand
AATTTCAAATTTCAAATTCAAATTTTGTTGTACACAAAACTTATTGTGTTGCTCAAATTTGATTATCGAAATTCTACAAAAAAAAAAAATCTTTCGCTTTGTTACACAAAGCCATGTGGATTATTAACATATAACTTACACACATTCACTGTAAAATAATTCGTTGAATGAAGATACTTTTGAATAATTAGTTGAGGAGAAAATAGGGCGTGATTTTTTTCCCTTTTTCCTCTTGACATCAAAGTTGTAACTTCTGTCCACAAAGTTTTAAAACTTTAATTTTTTTTCAATTTTTAAATTTTGGAAGCTTGGAAGAGTGCATTCTTCAAATAGCCTATGCCTTGTACATGTAATTATGCCCTTAACCCTATCTGAACTGTTTGCTACTACAGGTACTATAGTTCCAAGATGTTCCCAAAATGATTCTATTTGCAGAATTATGGCATTCAGATATTTAGTCATCTCCACTTAAGTAATTCTCCTGGCTGCATGACAAAAGTATCGACTTGGGCGAAAATCAAGTCATTTTTAAATCTCTAAGTTATATATTTGTCGGCATGGAATGCAAAAAAAAAAAAAACCAAGTTAACTGAATATCAATTTCAACAGAGTTAATTGTATGTACATGGAACGCTTTTTGAAAAGCAGTGGGCAGTGTAAAGTTTGTTTTGACAACTAAACTCAAGTTATCGCATTTAGGCGATAGGGGGCTAGTGAGACATTTTGATGTAATGGAAGAAAAATGTATACAAAGATTTTATAACATAAAGTATTTTTAGATACCACCAACCAATCTTGATATAATTTATTTCCAGTCATCATTTCAGTGTTTTTTAGAAAGCATAATTATGCTAAAATGCACATTATAAACTCTAAATATTATATACAAAAAAAAATTGTCAAAATTTGAACCTTTCATAGAAAGTATCTTTTTATTTTTCAAATTTAACAACCTTGCAACTCTATTGGCTAAAGGGCAAGTGGCTTTTTTTTCTTTGTAATAAAATTTAACTTCTGTGTGTCAAAATAATGTTTGGGGGGAAAAGGTTTATTTTTTTCATTTCCAATGTTTGATTGTCATGGATAGCCCCCATATTGGAGAAAATTAATAAACTTTAGGCCTTTATAAGTCAAAATCTAAGCAATGGATTTGCATTCTGTAAATAGCAATCATTTATTACAGTCAATTCACAAATTTTGTCAAAAGCATTTTTTCTTAGCTTTTTTTTTTCAGTTTGCATAGAATTATCTTTCAAGAAAAATATTTGTAAAATAAAAATATTGAAAAAAGCTCCTGACAAAATCGAGTATGGTGCATTGGCAAGTCATTTGCAAAGTTTGAAGTGAATTGCTCTACAGCTTTTGGAGATATACTAAGATAAATAAAAAAAGACATCTTGAGAAAAGTGCTAAAGAAAGTCAAATAGAAGGGAAAAGGGAACTCTGAGGTTTTAGGCATCGCAACTGTGTATGTCTACCCTTACCAAGTGTCTCATGCATGCCTGCAGTTCAGCAAGCAGCATTCTGTCGCCACGCCAGTTGCCCTGTGCAGTACACTGTCAGTTTCACAAAGTATAGAAGTAAAACAAGAATAAAAGCTATTTTAGAGGCTAAAAGTAACAAGAAAGGGACTCTGGAAAAATATTCCTATAATTTTGAATGGCCTTTTATTCAGCGTTTGTGTTGACGTTGCACGCTTTCAAAGTGGGCTGTTCCCAAAGTACACTGCAGGCTAGGGTTTATAATATAAGATATAGCTTTTCCATATTATGTACTATGCGCTGAGGGCTTTGTTTTTTCTATTGAAATAATGTATTTTTATAGCGCTTTGGCCTAGTCCTTATTTTCAAAAAAAAAAAAAATACTCATAGGTGTATTAGGAAGAAAAATCTGGTGCCATTGTGTTGAAAAAAGGATAAACTTTCATAGTTTCAACAAATCTGAAAATCGACCATGGGACACTTATAGTTGTACCCCTATTTAGAGGGGTGCCATAGATGCCCTTAATGACATAGCTTTACATCAAGTTCTGATATGTCAGGCAGAGGTTATTGGTGACAGTTAAGTCAAATTCAAATTTTTAAAATGCACAGCAAATATTGCAGACTTCCATGTGACTTTCCCAAATTGCAAGAGATAGTACATTTTCTTTACTAGCTACAGTAAAAAATTTTGTGATGCGTGTTACCATTGCATTTTTAAATTCAAAGCACACTTCAAACTAAACAACACAATTGATATGTTAAATGCAAAAAGTAAATGAATTCAGTCGTAATTGTACAGATTTTATTGCTTTCTCAGCAGATAGACAAGTGAATTGTGATGCATGTTCGATGTTATGAAAATAGGATCAAAGTACATGTGTATGAAGAAAAGAAAAACTATGCGGATAGCCTAAATATAAAAATTACATGAAATGAAGCATTCTCAACATACTGTATCATACAACCATCTTCAAATTAAAAAGAAATATAATAACATAATTTGAAATGGAAAAAAAACAGTAGACCTTACAGCATAAAATATGATTTGATGATATGCAACTTGCCTTGTAGATTAATGCATTTTTTTTTATCTTATCAGATAAATAAAAAGTATATTGGCCTGGATATGTACATTTTAATAGCAAGATCACAAATATGTTTGTGTAGATGTTTTGAAAAATGAATGTGGTCATGTCGGTGTTAAAGTGGAGAAAACTCGCATTTTCTTTCTCTATCATGGGAGCATTTTGGTTTAAATTTTGGGCATTTGTTGAAAGTTTATGGTGTTATTCCTCAGGTGCAACACAAAAAATTAGTCCAATTATTGCCTGGAAATGAGAAATTTAATAAGCCCAAACTGATTTGTTGTTCACATCCTTTACAATGGAAAAGTAATATATCCATTTCTCTTTGTTTTCTCCGAAATGGGTTTCACACCTGTCACAGATTCCTAATCTTTCAGACATTAATTCTGATACCTGTAACAAAAAAACTGTAAAAATCTGACTCTAGATGTCAATATTTCACGACTGATACCACTGTGTGGGAACTTTACCCACATATATGATTTAAAATGTAAGCCTACACATAAGTACAGGTATAGAGCCTGCATAGATTGAGCTTAAGTATAAGTAGGCCTACTTAGTTTAAGCAAAAATGGTTCCGGTGCCAAAATTGTAAACTAGTTTCTTTCAGAAATAATCCTAAGTAAGCAAAAACCTATTTCTGCATAGTACAAAATATTGGTTCTAGGGGATTCCTCTGTATGCTCAATTAATTACAATAACGTATACAAAAGTATTTGTGATATATGTGTTAGCCTCATCACGATTCATTTCTGCAATTTAATTGATAAAAACCCAAATGCATTATTGTCATTTACAGGCTCATTTGTTTTGTTTACAACAATTAAAAAATAACCAGTTACAGTTCATAAAAAAAGAGATTATTTTTTAGAGCTTTTTAGTTTGTGATACATCAGGAAAAGGGGCATATTGTAGGTGAAAACCACAAAGCATTTATGTGTCAGTCTCACTGGTTAAAATTTACAGAGGAAAGAAAAACGGTCAGGCTTACTTGGCTTGCAACTCACAGTTTCTGACAGCAAACCATGATGTAACTAAGCTCACATAGCAACTTTCACTTTCAGAGGTAAACACTTTGGTCATATGACACAATAAGATTTTTTTTATTCCTTGTTCTGGCCCACATATTCGCCCAAACAATGGGGAATCCAATGCTTTGTCTTCAGGTAAAAAATGGGTTGAAAAAATTTCAAACACATGCAGTTTATGATTTTCACAGACAACATTAAAAAAGGAAAATACTAATCCAAAAAAGTACCTTAACAAACTGATTTTTTATGTGGCTAAAAAGTATCAGGCAATATATTTTTTAATTGAAAAAATTCTTTGTTTTCCTATTTTTTTTTTACCTAAACCCTTACTCAACTCACAAAAGAGCACAGTTACGAGAAAATGGACAGAAAATAATATATTTTATGAAATCTACAAAGAATGCAAAAGTATAAGCTGAAAAAGAAGTTGCAATGAAAAAGATTTGCTGTAGTCCTACATCCTTTCAAATACACTCAAAGCTATATATTTCTATTACTCAAAACTAGTTCTCTGTAAGCTGATGGTTTATATAAAATGAGATTAATAAAGCAATAAACAAAGAGATCGAGCAATATTATTTACATAAAAACATTTGAAAACTTATTAACATTGAAATTAAAAAAGAGACTTTGTGTGTTTGGAAGTAGTCTCATGAAATGAATAAATGAAATCTGTAATTGATAAATGATTGATTTCATATATATTTTATCATGATGAAATGAAAGTTTTTTTATTTAAAAAAAAGAACAACGGTTGCCTTAAACAGTTTTTTATTTGAAATCTATTGTATTTTTTTCATCCTTTAATAAGAAAAAAAAGATTGCAATTGATAACCCCTTTAAAAAAATACAGTAATTCAGAATGAATTAACAATCAAGACACAATTTCTAATTTTCAAAACCTATCCTGACTGTCTTTTTTTTAAGCTTTGCTTATGTTATGTGTTATTATGTAAAGCTATTATTTTTCAGTAATGGATTCATTTGTCACTGGAATGTACAAAGAAGTAATATAACAAAGTTTTACAGCTTAACTTATTTTGTGGGACTGGTTCACACACAAAACAGACTGATTATTTAATCATGTAACAATTTCACAACCTTGTGAGGACATTCTTAAGCGTTTACCACTTGTCTAAGTGGAAAAGGCTTTTAAAGATTCAGCAATATAACATCACAACAACAGCCAATATATTGGTTGGACAAATCAAACATTTCAAAGGAAAAAAATGACATATTTACATGTATTTACTTACTATATTCACTATACAGTGGAATCCACTTAAAGTCAACACCTTTGAGGGACACTCTTGCTTTAAGTCAACTCTGTTTTGCAGTTCCATTTATATTATTTTAATATATTTTGTAATGATTAAAGTCAACTCTTGCTTAAACAGAGTTAACGCATGTTTTCAGTCCCAAGGTGTTGACTTTATCAGGATGGTGTACAACATGTTTATGTTTGTAAGGCAGACAATAGTTTTACTAAAAATATTTTTTTTCAATACACATGGAAAGGTAATTAAATTTTAGGTGTAAATATGTTCCACCATAAAAATCCCTAAACTTGCAGACAACCCTTCTTCAGCTTTAATCTTAATCTTTGAACTCTGAAACTTCTTCTTCTACTTTAAGAAACAGAACAGTCAGACGATATTAATCAGGTCAAGGACATTGGTTTTTTTTTTTTGTTGTTTCTTTTTTTTTGGCAGAGAACACTGATGACATATCTGGGATAGCTGCGTGAGAAAAGTATCATAGCCTTGACAATTATACAGTCAGGATTCAGCTCTTTGTTTAGTCATGAAGCAGAATTACAAAGATTTTTTGGCACAACATTGCCATGCAAACTTCTATCTAGCATTAGTATGGCATGATAGGTGCGCGATAACCTGGACCCATACAGGTAAGTGTTGTGTCAATAGGCACCAGCAATATTGTTGTAAATTTATTTGCTGAGAGTGTTGTTAAGACACTTCTTTGTTTTAGGGGAGAAACACGGGGGTGACCAATAACAACAGCTCTGGTTTATTGGCTTCCTTGTAAGAAGGATAATTATTGATTTCCAACAAAAAGATGTAACTTTTTTTGGTTAATTTTTTTCCTTAGTCTATAAACATGTGAAATTTATAAAAGCCTCCCAATTTGTCTGGTCCCTGTCCCTGATGAAAAAGGTATTAAAATTTAAAAAATTTCTTTTCCTTCAATCTTTCCACATGTCCCAGGTTTCCTGGTTATCAGGGTTCCCGTTTTGGAGGTCCCATTGTACTTTTTAATTTTTTTTTATTTTAAACTAGCAAATTCATTTGATTACTTAACTGAACGTTCAAAACATACCTTTCTTTCTCTCAATGAACTTCATTTGTAATTTTGTGCACATGCAAAACACAACAATTAAAATCACGCCCAAACTATTCAGCATATTCTGTGTTTAATTCACTGGAATGTAAAAAATAAGTTGAATATTCACATTTTCAAAACTACTACAATAATTTACAACAATAATCTTATGCAGTGGAAACCTATTAATTTGGATCTGATAGGAATGAAGAAAAGAACTAAAAGATTGATACCATTCACAAGGGATCAGGTTTGTTTTAGTCAAACAGTTAGCCGCTCGATTTCTAGTAATAGAATCTCCCTGTCTCAACCGCCCAATCTCAATGTATACAATCTAAAACTTAGTGACTCAAAGAGCCAAAAACAATATAAGTGGGTTCAAGAACAGCACGTTTGCATAGTGAGTGTTTATTCAAAGCCTTGCAGACATGCTTTGGAGAAAATATACTGCTAGTGAAAACCCTTGCATTTAACTCAATCTCCCTTAGGCCTACTAGCCCAGTTTAAGCCCTGTCCCTAAGAGAAGGGAGGTAAATCGTCCATATTGCATGCAGCTAGATCTAGATCTAGGTCTAGAAATCTGTGCAAAATCGTACTGAAAAAATGTCAACTTCAACGGACCCACTTTGGCTTATTTCTGGACCAAAGTTGAAATGAAAAAAACCTAAATAACGCTTCAAAAGAAAAAGAGAAGGTAACATCGTCCATATCGGACGCAGGCAGATCTAGTCCTAGAATCTAGGTCCAGAAATAGGAGCAAATTCGTAATAAAAATGGTCGACTTCAACGGACCCACTTTGGCTTGTTTGTCGATCAAAAGTGCAATTAAAAATATCCTAAATAACGCTTAAGATCTCCTCTGAAAGAAGAAGAGGTTTACACAAGATTTCGGGCCAGATTTCCGGGGTTACTAAGCTACCAAAAGTACACTACGAAAGCAATGGCGATCGGGCGATGAAGGGCGTTATAGGTACACAATAGTGTGGTCCAATCGGGCGACGGTGGGTGCTATAGGTGGGATTGAGTTAAGAGAATGAAACTTTGATCATTAACTTTGAATTATGAGTTCAAATTCAATTCTAAAAAAGCCAGAGATTTTTTTGAAAAAAGCTCAAAGTTTAAACTTTAATTAGGAGAATGTCAGATTTACAAATTTTAAACTTTGATTTTGGATTTTCCCATGCATTTATTTGCAGCACATATTTAAAACCCATAGCTTCTCACACATTCAAAATAATTTTTCATAACAACCTGTTAGCAATCAGCAGCACACTTGACACAATTCCTAACCATACACCAATAAATGATTTTTGCCAGCTGGAAGCTGTGTTGCAGCCATCTCCAGAACATGTGTAGACACAGGCTCGGTACAAGCGGTCGTGATCCTGAAACCAAATGTCCTGACACTGATCACCCATGTCACGAGAGCTACAAAACCGATGAGTCCCAACAACACCTGTGGAAACCAAAAGTGAAAACGGTCATCGTCAACAATGGATGAAAAATAGATGATGCACATATCCTTTGTCCACTCAGCAATGCTGAAAAATTTAGTCTCAATCCGACCAAACCTTAGAAATGAGTAATCCACATCCTTGGCCAGAAAGCAGCGGCACAATTTCTTGTAGTATGTTCAGGATTTTTAAGGTTTTTGTTGAGTTGGTTGGACTTCTCGCATAAAATTTATTAACACTAGATAATTCAAAGTTAGATGAGCAAAAGCCACAAATCAATACTGCAATGCCGTCAGAAAATTTTGATGACAGAAAAAAGAATTTTTGTAATATCTGGTGCAGTGTTATGATTTTGTCCATTTTTGCAACAACACACGGAATAAAAGGAATAGATACCTTTAGAAAACATGTGTAACTCGTTAGATTAGTATAAAAGTCAAGTAAAAATTTGTATGGGGAATAGAGATAGGTTGCTGTACATATTCCTGGAGTTTTAAACCAATTGCTTCGTTCAAATCTGTTGTCAGAATTGTCCTTGGCCGCATGAGGTCAAATCGGAATAAACCGTAACTCTCGCTTCTGCCCCATCCCACAAATGCAAAAATCGAGGTCTTTGCTCTTACAGCGAAAACAACAACAATGCTTGGTTTTATTTTTGGGTTCGTCCAGCAAGTCAGACATACCCGTAGGCATCTTAAGGCAGATCTGGATGCCTTAGACACCTAATTAATAACGTTTTGACTGGCAGATTTAAGGGACTAGCAAATGGCTGATTAATTTGCTTGGAAAATGTAGTAAATGTGATGGGGTTTTATTTAGACTAGTACAGGTAGGGCCTACTTCTATCTTCTACTTTATTCCCCTATTCTGCCTGTTTTTTTTTTTTACTTTAGGGTGAAGCTTATTTTCTTTCGTAATAATGTCAAACATAAGGTTAACAATAACACTTAACCATCAACTCCTATTTTAAAACAATATGAACATAATTTAATGAACAGAAAACAACCACACACATATAAACCTTGAAAATTAATTGATATACACGCAATTTGTGAAAATTTTTAAGAATGTATCAAACATTTTAGACACGTCCAGTTGCAGCAGTCAATTGAAACAATTTATTTTTTTTTTATTAAGTGATATTGATTATTTAAAAATCATCAAAAGTGTTATCTTGCATTCACGCACTTTTTGCACATCAAATTGATGCGTTTGTGTTCATGATCATGTGTCCTACCGTCTTTAATTTAAAATGTTTGAGTTGTGTATAATCAATAAGCCAAAATCATTCACACCACTCAGAAGATCATAACAGCATAGGCCTATTTGTGTATTTTAATAGAACATTTTAAAACTTCTTACGAGCTGAAAACTATAAACCCTCATTTCAAGTGTTGCTACTACAAACACACACACAAAAAAACTGCGAATGAGAAAATGAAAATGAAAAATATACTTGTAGTTAAAAATTATGCTGTAGAATAATTATACATTTTCTGGGGTGTAAAAAAACCCAATCTTAAGTTGAAATTGTTATATTTTGTTTTATAGTTCTAAAATATGTTCATACAAATTACATTGTACATTCATCTAATAAGAGCAAGTATTTGGTCAAAGAAACCATGACTTGTGAGGGTTGTTAGGTTATCAGTGTCTAGATAGACAGATTGAACGCCAAACTTAGACATATGTGAAAGAAATTGCATTAAGCCAGCCCAGTATTCATTACACTTGCAGCTTCCATGGCAGTGGTAATTTTTCATTTTATATATATGCAAGGCAATGTGAGCTCAAAAGTCATAACTAGATGTTGCTGTTTAGCAGCACCTGTAAACTAAGACTATTAGAAACCTACCTCCCCACATGCCTGTGACTTTGATACAGTACTTCGCATCCCACAAATCACACACTTGGTATTTCTGTCTATTTATTGCCAGATTGTGGTCCCACATCTCCTGACAATTGCTGTCAAGAGTCGAGTCACATTGGTAGCACCACTTCTCTGCAATTCCTAGAATATCAAAAATAATCAAATTTAATTTATAGGGAATGAGATTTCAACAAGAGTAGAGGAACTTTCCTGGAGTCACTCCACTATCTTATGAATACAAATATTACAATCTTTTAAAATTTATGCGACAGATTTATTTTGAAGATAAACTTTTTATTTAGCTCTATAGTTTTTAAGTTCTAGATGTCAAATGGTTTATAAAAGTAAGAAACTTACCCTACAAATTAGGTCTAGATGTAGATTACAATAACCACTTTAGTATTTTGGAGTGTTGTCTTCTGGAAAAGGGACGTTACTCTTGATTTACCTTTAATCTCATTCCCTATTGCAATCGGGATTTTACCTTCAAAAAACAAACTGAGTAATCCAACATTGTTGCCAAAATATTTGAATACTTAAATTTTCAAAACTGTCAAAAAAAAATTGTTCTTGAGTGATACTGCATCATTAGATGAAAAATCATAAGCTTATATAGTGAAAACCTCATGATCAAATCTCTTGGGAATGAACAAAACCTGTGAATTACTGTTAGAGGATTTGAATTACACTCAAAGAATCAGGTTTCTTTACTAAGCTATCACTTTTGCGTACTTACTATTACTCGTATTTGGAACACCCTCTCCTATCATGACCTTGCTGACACACAAAAACAAAATAATTATAATGGCCAATATGGGCCATAAACATGATAAACATCAGTGCGGGTTGTGCGATGGGCAATTTTGTGCAATGATTGTTTATAATTTAGCTTGTCATCCTTTTAACAGCTGAAACTGCTACTAGTGCTAGAGAACAGTTTGTACAGAAAACCTAATGAAGTTCTATAGGCAGCAACATAAAATTTTATTGTCGAATGAAAGAACAGAACTACAATAACTTTGAATTACAAGATCAAGTCTGGCAAAGTAACCTCATACTTAAAAAACTTTGAATTATGAAAATTTTGAATTATCAGACTTTGGTTTTGGAGGAACAATCATAAAGGTAAAAATAGCAACATCTGATTTGTTCACCTTGGACACGAGACAAATTGAACCTGCCCCCTTAATCAGTAAATGGACCAATTAGCCCCTTTCTTAGTCAAGAGTCTACATTTACATATCGCTTGTCACATTACGTGCAACAAAGACAGAGTGATAGCTTACTTTAGGCACTGACCAGTGCTAGTCAGTATACGAGTCTTGAGTGGCGTTGCCGTGTTGGGCAGTTGTCAGTGCCTGTCCACTTAGGTGGGCCTACAGGTAGATTCAAAACTAAATCTAAAGTGCACCATCCACGCAGGGGTCGGGTTGGGCGCCGCGCCAGG
>BMAT01010021.1:340912-354999 GCA_019649035.1 Elysia marginata | reverse complement strand
CGTAGCATTGTATCGGACCATTATTTTCAATATCGGGATCGCATTTTTTGGGTACGAAACGAAACATTCGGAGTAACCTTGACCTAGACTTATCAACACGCCGTAATTTTACCGTAGTTACCCGTAACCCGTAATTTTTTTCACGTCACCGTAAAAAATTAGACGTGAAAAAAATTACGGGCAAACCGTAATGTTGGCAGGTCTAATCTTAGATTTTTAATAGTTTAAGTTTAATATATTAGGTGGTAACAAAAATCTTATATCAAATTGGTAATCAATGTAAATGATAAGCTTGGATGACAATGTACACTTGTCCCACAAAAGAATCTGCTTACCTAATTGTAAAGCTAACATTCTTTTTTTTTAGGACAAGAAGAGAGGCAAAAAGCATTTAAAATAAGAAAAGACGTTAACCTAAAAGGTTTTGCTTGTTTGTGGTAGTGGACAATTAAGACCTTACTTCTTACCTGTCCAAGAGTTTCCTTCAAAGCCTGAAGAATAAGAAACTTGTACTGATTGCCATCAAGGTCACCAGCATTTTTTTTATCAATTGTTCTAAACAAAAGAAAAAAAAAGGTAAATTGAGTAAGATAAATTTAAACACCAGCATATTCAAATTTATGAATCTTTAGCTCTGTATTATTGAAGCCTTCAGTAACATAAAAATTTATGAGTTGAGAGATCCCTTAAAATTTTCTATTAATTTTCAAATATATGTAGGTTCATTGCTTACAATTACATGTACATGTAATTCTATGTAAAAAAGTAGAGAAATTTTTTTTGCCACGCCCTACAGGTTTGGAAAATAGCTAAAAAACGTCAGCTTTTGTTGATAGGTAGGTTAATTCATGATTCTAGGGAAATGCACCAAAATCTGCTAACCCATATAAAGAATAAAATAAAAGAGTGAGAAGGTGGGTTACCCTGGAATTTAAAACCAGCCGCGTTGTTTTGCACGTATATGAGTGAGAGCAAGTTGAGGAAATCATTGCTGTAGCTGTCATTACAAGACTATGTTTGGTTTAAATTGAGAGAGCTCTGGATTTCCTACAGTAAAATTAACCTAAGCTAGCCTCAGCTGTTCTTAATCTACAAGGAAACTAAAATCATAAAAGATCCAGGCAAAGATAATCTTGCAACTAGAAACTCTTGATTTAGGACCAAAATAGAAGTGGGAGAGGGACAGACAGACATACACACAAGCAGAGATAAAAAAAACAGAATGAAACTGAAAGTGAAAGAGAGAGAGAGAGAGAGAGAGAGAGAGAGAGAGAGAGAGAGAGAACGCCACAAAATCAGGGGCAATTTACAAAAACAGTGGAATCCTGATAAACTCAACACCTCAGAACCGCAAAAATGTGTTGACTTTAACCATTACAAAAATATATAGAAATGCAAAATGGGACTGCAAAACAGAGTTGACTTAACTTTAAGCAAGAGTTTCCCTTAAAGGTGTTAAAGGTGTAAAAAAAATTTTTTACAAAAAAATTTGAAAGGTTTTTTTTTATTCAAGAAGGCACTACAGCTCTAAGCAGTCCTCAAATTGAAATGAATTTTGTTTATTATTTTAATAGGTCTGCATTGACAAAGCAGCTAACAGTGAGTTGTATAAACCATGAAACCCAAATCAGAAAATTAAACATGAAAAAGAAATAAAAAGAGCCACCTACAAATTGACTCTAAGGTAAAGGTAGGGCTGCAATTTTTCTGAAACAAATGGTATTTGATGCAACTGGTTTTCTTCTCCCACAAAATCACTGCTTGCATCTTTTGTATGCTTCATGTTGATATTAACTCTGAAAATAAAAGCAATAACAGCAATGTTTAAAATCACTACAATTATAATAAGTCGTTCTTAAACAATATAAAATGCAGCAATGCTGTCAAGAACTGGTCAAAAAGTTTTTATCATAAATGCCAAAGCACAACACAGATAATTTTTTTTTAATGGCGATGACAAAATAATTTTTTGGTCATGATCCAAGAATTTGACTGCAGTGTTTGTTTCTAACTTTTGAAGTATTGATATTAATTGATGGATTTAGAATGAGATTAGGGCCCAAATTATCATTCCTGTATCATGTATGCAAACTCCCTCATTGAAGTCAATTGCTTGCAGGCAAGAACAATAATTTTGTAACCTAATCTCATTCTCAATTATTTTGAGGCTTAAATTGGCTGTGTTATTAGTAACATTAAAAAATCTGGCAAACCATGAAAGAAATAAACTTCAAACCTCAACTAGTTAACTTTTATTCAGAGCCCTCTATCAAGATCAGGGCGGCTCAGTGGTTAGTACGCCCGACTTGTGATCCGGCGGTCGCTGATTTGATTCCCAACCACAGCACATGTTGTAGCTGCCTTAGGAAAGCAAAAAGGGTACCCGGCTATGAGCAGTGCTTGAAACTTGTAGAATGTTAGTATTTGAATGCCTAACAGGCAGCTGTGCTGTAATTCTCTGATGTATGAGTTGAATTTGCTTTGGTGTGTATTGGCCTGCTGGGGGAAATATGAACAGTTTTGAGTCTGCCTTCGGCGGTGAAAGACTTTTGTCCATCTAAGATCATCAGTCAACTTTACAGTTGGCTTAACGAATTGCCAAGTTTCTCTGTTGTCACAAAAGGGTCGTATTTTCTTACCACACTGTTTTAAAAAAATTTACTTGACTCAGACAGTATATTGTGTTTTTTTCAAGGAAGGTGTATACTTCAGCTCTATTTTACTCTTATTTTATTTTTTTTTTTGTCTGGCGAATACGTAAGTCTGTGCTTTTAGAGCTGAAATATATACATTCTTTGAAAAAATCTCATTTGCTTATCTACACAGCTCTACTGCGATTCGTGTTCAATTTACAGTATATTGTGTGATGTTCAGCAAGTGGTTGTACAAGGTTATTGTGATGAACCTCAAATTGAGACAAATACAAAGTTTGCATGATGTACAGGGACTTGAGAAAAAGATACTGCTCCTTTGCCCACATTCCTAAGAGAGCTTGAAAACCGAATAAGTCTGGAGAGGAACACAGCTCAACAAAATGGAACTGTTTTTTTAATGTGAAAAAGACTAAAATCATGGACGTGAAAAATGCAAAGAAGAGGCAACAAAAAAAAAACATTTAAATGAGGAGAAAACAGTAGAAATGGAAAGAATCAACAAATAGAAGATTAGCAATGGCACCACTAAAATAGCCCTATCTCATGGCAAAATCAAGGCTAGTCAGATTTAACCATAGGGATAGGCCTAGGTAAGATGCAGAACTTTGGAAAGGGCAACAAAGAGACCAAATGATTGAATGTACGCAGACAGTGATAGCCATTGCATTTTCCCCTATGCTACTTATGCCTGACTGTAATTAAAACATGGTCCTTTAAAATAAAGAGAATCAACTCTTTTCAAATGAGGTCTTGTAGACCAAAAGGCAATACAGCTTAAAAAGCTTTCAATCAGATCTATTGTTAGTAAAGATAGAAGGTGCTAGAGTCATAGAGGATGGCCAATTGTATATAAATTTCATGATGTTGTTTTCTGTTGGAATTAGTCAAAACTGTAAGTACACATTTTGTTGAAGTCATCCTGCGTCTCAGGTCAAATCACATTTAGATACTGATAATGAATAATCATTATTAAAATTAATAAAACGCAACATAATGATAATGACCATATTTTCTGACATATCTTGAGCAGATTTTTGTTGACTAGCCCGAACTCTTACGCCACAAACATCATTTGGTGGCCAATTTAATTTAAAAATGCTTGTTGAGAACAACTTCTTGCCTTGGTCTTCGAACAAGAAAGCTCGAGCCAGACTGTTCCTCTGCACTTGACAAGCTTTTGTATGGCCTCAGCTAACTGGTCATGATTCTGTTATTTTTCTAGACACAGTGGCAAGGAGGGGGAGACCAACGAAGGTCGAGATACGATGAAATTTCTCTGAAGTTTGATCTGGAGAAAGCCCCTTGTGCAGTATTACACTTAAAAGCTGATCACCTACTAAATTGAAAATTGAGTTTAAAAAAACGTCCTAACAGTATTTCTTTGGATGGAAAGTCTCGAATGTTATGATTGTGGTAGAATCATGCCATGAATGGATTAATGGTGCAGTTCTGCATCAACCTCTTGGGCTCCTCACATGTTAAAAAATGATACAAATATATACAGGGAACACCCATTTTGACAATTTGGGTCTACATAAATACTTGTAGATTCTAGATGCCATTCTGATTCTCACTGGCTGAACTTTTAGAAAATGTTCTTGGATATCCCACAATGAAAGGGTGTACAATTGCAACCCATTGTTTTCATAGATCAAATGAGGAAATATAAAGGTATTTCCTTCATTTTGTTTATTAACTTGTCTTGTATCTACTAGGCGAGAAATAGAGACATTTCTAACTCAGCGTCTTAAATGTTTACGATCTATAGATCATGGCTTTGATTTAAAACTAAACTAGCCTACAATATAGGCCTAAGGATAAAACAAGCTGTCAAAATTAGGTAAACCCTTTGATTAGAAAATTTTGTTTGATAAAGCATTTTAAAATCAGCAGTTTGTGGTTAAATGACAAAACCTTAAAAATATGAAAGTTTAATTCCTGCACTTTTTTTGGGACTAGGTCCATATTTCGTAAAAAAGATGACAAAGAGAGGCTGCTACTGCTAGGGCTACTACAAGTCCTCCTAGACGTGCTAGAGGTCAGTGCTAAAAAGGACACATTGCGTAAGACTAGCAGTAGTACTTAGCAGGGTTTTAAAGGTCAAGCCAAGCCCAGGCTAGATAGAGTGACGCAGCAGAGTTACTACAGAACATGGTTGTTTGCACAGTGCAAGCTCGGACAGATACAGTACAGAGGCTACAGAGCCACACAAGGATGGGCTGGTTTAAATTATAGGAATCATCAAGATGAGTAGCACAGACCAAAGTGTAGGCACTGTTGAACGGTTTGGGTCCCTCAAACTTTACCAGGTTGATAGAAACATTTATAGATTCCGATACCTTCATTTCCTCAGAGTGGGTTTAAGAATGCAGCTCTTAAAGTAATCAATACAGATATAATTTCTATTGACCTGGCAACTCCTAGATCCAGTGTACCATTCTATATTTAATATATAGAGAATCTAGTCTGTGTAGTGTACCGAGATGTTTACAGTTGGGGATACCCTACAGGAGTGTCTATGTACATGTAATTACGTGTACACAAACACAATTTTGCTATATACAAGCAATTATGTGTAGATAGTCTGGGCTTCTTAACTTTGCTATGTACACGCAAATGCGTGCAGCGTAGACGTAAATTTGCTATGTACATGTAATGTAGAAAACAAGCGTGCCAACTTCAAACGGCTTTAACTTCACATAGAAGCATGGTAGAGCTTTTCAGTTTCTTTTATTTGAAAGAAAAAGTTATCAGCCTGGATCCCATAATAGAATCGAGTTAGATGGACTCCACTGCATAATGATTCTGTCGGAAAAGAGGTATTGTGCAAGATTTTGAGATTTAATGTGAGGATCTCTGACCAACCTGTGCACAAGGCAGAGTGCAGTGTATTTGAGTTTGACCTTATAGGCCTGCCCAATGGTTAAGCCTGAGTGAATTATCTTAGTTCAAGGACAAACTTGGGGTGTAAATTCAAAGTTCGCTGTTTTTAATAAATATTTTGAGCTGTTGAACCCAATATGTGCATACATCAATCTTCTGTACAAGTCTCAAGGGAACTCCCGTTGCGTTTAAAAAAAAGTCTAGTCCGTCAAGCACTTGCAAAGATCTTGCTCTGTGTATGTCTATGAAGTTTTTAAGTGATTTGAAGAGGGGTTACTAAAACATGATAATAACCAGAAGTCTTGGTTTTGCAACAGCTCTTGTGTTAGTTATGGGTCCAAGAAGCTCTCCATTGAAACTGACCTTTTTCCATCTGAACCCTAATTCTCCGAAATAGACGACTTCATCATCATCATCATCAGATGCCGTGCCTGGAGCAGGCATTGACGGTCATGGTTTTCCAAATCTGTCGCTCACAAGAGTACCTCATGAACTGGCTTCTTGTATGCTGCTCCAGGTTTTCCCAGGTGTTTAGACTGTCCACATAAGTTGTTCTTTGGCGTCCACGGCTTTTCTTTCCATTGATCTTCCCTGTCATTGCAAGATGCTCAATCCCTCGTGCTCTGTAGATATGGCCTGTGAACTTCATTTGTCTTCTTCTGATTGTACTGTAAAGTGATCTTCATGTATTTGCCATATCAAGTACCTCGTCGTTGGTCTTTTTATCTTTCCACGACACTTTTAAATTAATTTAATATTTTAATATTCTCCTAATAAACCAAATCTCTGCCGCTTCTATTTAGACGACTTAGCTGCTTTTAAAACTTCAAAATGTGTTGACTTTTTAAGTATTTGGAAGCTATTGAGAAATACAATACAGGACTGCCAAACAGGGTTGACTTAAGTTTCATCAAAAGTTTTCGTTAACGCTGTTGACTTTAAGTGGATTTCACTCACAGATTCCACTGTACATTATAATTTTCTAAGATGAGTAGGAAGCACGAACAATAACATGCATCACTATAGCACAAAGTGGGCCAGTAAGGGTAATACAGTGGAATTGGGATAGTACCAAGTACCGTACCAAAAAAAAAAAAAATGTGGAGTGTAAGTGAGTTAAAGTGTGGTGCTAAGCAAAGGATGAATCTTCCCTTAAACACTCAAATATTCCACATAATTTTTATTAAAAAAAGATATAGGCCTACATGTAGTAGAATATATGGGAAACGGAAGAAAAGAGAACGCAGCAAGACAAATTTCAGTTCGTTTTTTTTTAAACGTAATTGATGTTTCAACATTCGCTAGGTCTTCACCTATTGATAAACAGTACTCTAAAATTACTACACAGTGAAGTCTACCTATTTAGCTTATACTGTATGTACTGCATTAAAATTGTTCCCATACTTTTTCTTTCCTTTTTTCGCCGCAATTACATGCGTATAGCAAAACTGTGCTTATCATGCACGTAATTACATATTATAAGTCACCTCAATAATATCAATGTACACGCAAAATTAGGACTAGATTACTACAAGTCTTCACCTACAAATCTGGATGATGTTCAAAATTTACTACATACTAATACAGTCTGGCATTAAAGTCTACCTAGATCCATATGACATGTTACTGATCTAACAGTCAAGTAAATCAGTGACAACTTTTCTTTGCAGCGCAATCGTCGCAGTTGCTTGCGTATAGCAAAATTATGCCTACCATGCACATAATTACATGTTCTCTACCACACCATTCGCTTTGCATTAAGTTAAGTCTTCAGCTATCGACATAGATTACAAAAATTACTATACAGTCTGAGAGTGAAGTCTACCTTTTCAGTTTATATAAAATACATATACTGCACTTGATCACGTTCGTTTTCTTTCATTTTCTTTTGCCAATCGTCGCGATTACGTGCATATAGCAAAATTGTGCCTAGCATACACGTAATAACGTGTTCGCCACCACAAAATTCGTTATAATGCATTAATTTAAGTTAGGTCTCTAACAATCAAAATGCAGTACAAAAACTACTATGCAGTCTGACAGTTAAGTCTGTAGATTTATTTAGGCTAGCTTATAAAATGTCCTGTTCGTTCTCGTTCCCTTTCTTTGGCCAATCGTCGAAATTGGTACAGACCCACCAGCAGCCTGCAAGAGTTATATAGATATAGATATAGATCTAATTCTACACTATCTATATAGTCCAGATAAATATGGACATAATTTTTTTATGAAGGTTATCAATTTCCACATTACCAGAGATCGTAAGTGTAGACGTAGACTATTCTATAGTTAATTCAGCTAGATCAAAACTTCGCCTACAGCATCCATGGATTACACCAAAATAATGACAGTGTTATGTAGGTTTCGGTTTTAGTTTCAGTTTCACTATCAGAATACAATGTTCCGGTAAGCTTAATCAGAATTTTTTATGATAACCGGGCCGATCAAAACAATGAGTTATCGCCACTGTGGTTATCGCCTAGGCTAACGCAGAGAGGCCCTAAAGCCAGCTTTGCGAAGATATTAGAGACCTTTAGCACACGCACCGTGTCTCACAACGCGTACGTGAAAATCGGGAAAGCAGATTGAGAAACTATAAAAATAATGAAACCAGTTTCTAAAAATAGAACGTCTGTAAGTCTATTTTTAGAAACTGTTTTCTCGTTCTATTTTTAGAAACTGGTTTCATTATTAATTTTTTATAGTTTCTCAATCTGCTTTCCCGATTTTCACGTACGCGTAGTGAGACACGGTGCGTGTGCTAAAGGTCTCTATTACTTTTGTCGGCGTTAATTTTTGAATTCTATATTGGCAGCAGTTTTGAAAGCAATTTAGGAAACTTTTGAGGTCCTTGCTTGAATGCGTTAATAGAGACCTTAAGCACACGCACCGTGTCTCACTACGCGTACGTGAAAATCGGGAAAGCAGATGGAGGAAACTATAAAAATAATGAAACCAGTTTCTAAAAATAGACCCACAGACGTTCCCGTCATACTCACGCGTTGCTGCTTAAAGTCTGTAGTGATTAGAAGTTGACACCAGCATGAAGTAGTATTAAAACATTTTTAATAAAATTCCATTTGTCGTCTCTTCGAATAAAATGCTACCGTTGCTATTTGCATTGATTAGTTATGTTAGAGGTCATAAAGAAATATAAATTTTCTGCGTTTTTTAAGATTTATCTTATTTTTCTATAACCTTCCCCATACGTCGTGTTGCGAAAACGACCCAGGGGCCTCTGAAATATCTGTTACTTGGTCCTGAGTGACGTCGTATACCCCATCGCCCGATGCAATCTAAATTTATCCAATTCCTCAAAGTGTGTGATCAAACCAGGTTTCCAATTTAGCGCATTTTTTCCTTTATTTATGTTTTCATACACAACCACGCATTTAAACAAAATGGGTCGTTTTCGACCCATACATTTTATATAAGAACACATACGAAAACTACATAGTCTATAACCATCACAATACATCGACTTTGACCACACTACCTAAGTTCGCAGATGTACAGCAATGTTGTTTCAAATTGGAAATGACAACTGCAACTAAATTAAATACTACTACCACTTTTACTACTACTACTACTACTACTACTACTACTACTACTACTACTACTACTACTACTACAACTACTACTACTACTACAACTACTATTACTACTACTACAACCACTACTACTGTTGCTGCTGCTACTACTACTACAACCACTACTACTGTTGCTGCTGCTACTACTACTACTACCACTTCTACTACTTCTCTTACCACTACTACTACTACTACTACTACTACTACTACTACTATTACTCCTATTTTTATTATTATTACTACTACTATTACTACCACCACCACCTCTACTACTACTACCATGACTGCTACCACTGCTGCTGCTACTACTACTAATACTACTACTGCAGCTGCTACTACTACTACTACTACCACAACGGATGCTGCTGCTGATGCTACCACTGCTACTACCACTACCACTACCATCACCACCTCTACTACTACTGCTACTTCCACTACTACTACTACTACTACTACTACTACTACTACTACTACTACTACTACTACTACTACTACTAATTCTTCTACTACTAATACTGCTACTACTCGTACAACGACTGCTATACTACTGCTGCTGCTGTTGCTCCTTCTACTACTAACTACATGTAACTAATGTGTACTCACATTATTAATAATATTTCTCCAAACTCGGAAAAGGTATTGTTCAAAAACGACCCTCGACATAATTTTTTTCTATATAAAACTTATGGGTCGAAAATGGCTTAGGATGTACAATGTGTATGTAAATATTGAAGTATGGGGAAGGTTACCTTAAATCGGTAGTTATTTCACCTTTCGACCATACTGTGGGGTAAGTTTCAGTGTTTAGTATAGTGTTGAACAACTTCAGGTCAACTTGAAGCAGTGGTTCTTCTACTGTTGCCGTGCGCTATTCATTTATAATTCCATCAAGCCCTGTTGCTATTCCATTTTCTTCTTTGCTCATATCACCAAGTCGGGATCTACTATATTTTGTACATCATTACCTGCGTCTTTTGGTGTATTTAATATGATTTTTCTTTGAGAATAGGTTGAGGTCTTGAAGAAGTCGAGAAGTTCGTCGGGTTTAACTCATGAAAACACGAATGAACAAAGTGCCGTCAATGAAATGTGGCCTCGCATACGGACAAACGGGCCATATAATAATAACAATAGAGATCGTCAGAGCCTACACCATGTGCCTACAATGTCTATATATGTTTAAGCAAAGAAACAGAGCAGAATTTTCTCCTTGACGTCAATGATATGCAAAGCATTTTACCACAGTTATTGTAACTTGGCACCTGAGTAACTTGCTCTTTCCGTTCATTAAGTGTTCCTTTCTATCGATAAAAATGTATAATAGCTTCAAATGCGACACAAAGACTCAGATGCAATATTCCGAATGACACATAGATTTTCCGTGCATTAATATTATTATAAAAGATTAAACGTGAACACACCACAATCAAATAGAATAAAAAGTATTCAAATGTGACTTCATAGCGTAATTAAGTATTAGTATACAGTTAATTTCTCTAAAACAGCGAGCCGAAATAGAATATCAAAAATGTCTACTTTTGAATAAAATTAGAAGACAAGAGACGCATCTAAGCTACGAATCCTATCGTCTATTTGCTATTATGTGAGGCTGTAAATGTAAAAGAGAAGGATAGATTACAATATTGCCAGGCAGGCATCGGTGCACAGTGGAGGTGGTTAGAAGCACGTTCAGATGACTGTTGTTATGAGCATAATGGTGCGTGATGAGATTTTAAGAGAATGATGAATTTACCATTCGCATGATTACCAGAGAACAACAGTACGTGTTCGACAAATCTTTGGTGCACGCCTACCTCAACCCCCTCGTGTAAGCTAAACCACCATCAGTAATATTCTAGAAGGGCTACTCATCACAACCATCGGAGAGAAATTTAGATTGCACGAAAAACGCCGAGGTATGCAATCACACCACTTGGCTAATTTATCAAGTCCGCGGAACTGATTCATGTACATTGAGGAAGTTGAACTTAACATCTGAACCAAAATCACTCGCAGACGAGCTATTTGAGGGAGGTGAGTAGTATTTGTCGTTCAAAATCACAAAAGGACGAAACTCATAATGACCTTCGCTGAGGGCAGTGTCGCCGGTCTCGACCACCATTAACTCAATTGAAGAAGGTAAGATCAGTCAGAAGTTTCATGAATTTTTTATTACGATAATCATGCAGGTTGTTCGAGTACCATCCGGTATTCATTAAATGCGTTTTTCGTCGTCGATAACGCTCTTGCCCATCAACAGACAGCAAATCTCTCCCTTCCAACCAACTTCGCGCTACAATCGCCTACCTTCTACCACGTTCACCATTTCTTAATATCCACGAAAAACTAACGCATTTGTGTGTGAGAGAGCGACAAAGAGACCTTGCGCGCCGACGACGATGACGTATGACGTAATAACACCCCTAGGTAGCGTGGATTTTATTATGTCAAACGTTAACGTCGTCGGCGGCGCACAAGGTCTCTAATAAAGGCGCATTAGCGGGAGTGCGAGACCAGCTACTGAGAGAAGACTGTTAGCGGCGAATGACAACTTATCCGCCGTTTGCCGAACAAGACACAACGGCGATAAGGTTTCCTAGAATGCGGGCCGCTTTTAGCAAGAGGCATGCAGGTGCATCTAGCCAGCCCTGCATGTTTCGGCCTAGAAAATGGTTGCTTTTATGTTATTCTCAGGCTGTTGATGCTCAAATATTTCAAGACAATAAATACATGATTATATAGATTTACTCTAGCCTATCAAAACGTGCTCTCTTGGCTTACTCCTTTTCATCATTTAAACCACAATATTGTTGCATGCCTATAAAGAACGAAACCACAGACTGATAATAACGAAACGTAGGGCTTTATGAGGCCTAGACAAAAGTGCTATACCTAAAGAGAGGGCGCACCTCCCCCTTATTATTAGTCTGTGGTTTCGTTCTTTATAAGCCTACAACGGTTATTAAGTTCTCGTATCTTTTAACTCCGCATTTAGTCACATATAAATACATTCTTACTTTTGAACTTGTTTTGTACACATCGCCCTTTCTATACACGTCGTAGGTCTACGGCACATATTAAATTTGAACTTTTTGCCACATTTCGACCTTTTTTTTGTTACAAGTGCTCGTAACTTGCCGTGTTTGAACCTGCTATGTTTTCATTTTGGTTTTAAAAAAAAAACAACTTTCGTCAAGCTTTTAAAGTTTTTGTTGAACTGTTCTGCTTTCGATGAGTGTAAGTTATATATTCTCGAAGGATTGTCACCTTGTAATGAAAAAAAAAAAGAAAATTATGTTTAAGAATTCGTATCATTATGTCTTTATTCTCAAATAGTAAAAAATTATTTATGCCCTATTTAATTTAATTATAATACTGACTATTCTTTTTTTTCATTTCACGAAGGATTTTTTTTGTTTAAAAATGCATTGAGATTGAAGTATTAAGTAAATGTAGGTTATTTTGTTTTATGTCGATGAAGCCTACTGATTCTGCTGTTTAAAAAGGGATCTTTAATGTCATTCTAGAAATCCAGCTACTCCAAGAACATTAAGTGTGACTAATGCACTCAGAAAGCTTTAAATGACACTCAATTCCACAAAAAGCTAACATAATTTACATTTAAATTTTCTTTAAGTTTGCATTATCATAATAATATTGTAGGAACGCAGGTTTAATTCTGTGAGGTTTTCAGTGAAAGGTGATTCTAAGCATTCAAGATATAAGAAGTTAGATATTCAATGGCTGCTTTATGTGCCTAGCCTTAAATAACTGTGTACCTACACGCAGGCTTTATTTGCGGAATTATTTGCCAGCTTCATTGTTGAGACACTTAATGAGAAAGATTAAATAAGAATCACCGACCGCAGAGAATTATTTGAATATAGGCGTGTATGCAAATTTAATTTTTTTTTAAATTATCCTAAGCACAGTTGCAATGAAGACTGATCACAATGATTTTTCTTTTTTTCCAGTCAAATTGGAAGTAAAGTTATATTTGACTTGATAAACTATCCATTTTACATAATTATTGCCGCAAATTCGGGGTGCAAAACTATTACATGTACGAGCAGCATCGATTTGCAAAAAAGAGCGTAATCGCCAGGCATTATTAGGCTGCCTATCTTGCTTTCTTTAGAAAAATCCTCATTGGTACTCTGTCTTTTAAATAGTTTTACTACACCAGTTCAAGTAGTTTAAGATTTCAAGACTAAATGCCTTCATTGTTCTTCATTATGCTCATTTTTTGGATTTGGTCTTACAGCAATAGAGGTATACAGTAACGGCCTACGTAATATGCATGAAAAAAGTCTTCTTTGACCATACGAAGAGTGGCACTATAATGGTAATGAGTACGCTTTATTTTTTTTCCTTCAATATAAAACTTTGAAATGTAAAAACGTGGCAAGTTCTTTTGTTTGGTGAAGAAAACAAAAAAGAAAAGAAAAACAATTACTATCATTAAAATGTATTATTGCGGCAGTCTCACAGAAATTACCTCCCAATTATTTACGTGCAATCGATCAGGCATTACGAAAGATCATTCATGTGGCTGTTTATATTCATTTTGTATATTTAAATCCAAATGTAAGTGACTTGTGATTGGATCAGCAAGGCATTATTACTTCGAGTATCAGTAAACAACCCGTGTTTTGTCGATCCAAGTTCATATGTCATAAAGGTAAGGCCAGTGTCCCTGAAGAAATGAAAAGGAAACTATACTGGTGATTGTTAATTTTCAGCACCAGCAGTAGTAAGAGCAACAAAGGAGTGATCTGGAGGGTTGGAAAAAATAAAGGCAGCCGCAGTTTTAGCATCATAAAGAGAACTGTTGTCGCGGAATGACAGGTAGTAACTAGTATATGCATGTAACAGCTTTAACTGTTGACTCCGTTAGTATAAGCAAGAAATCAGGAGATGAAAGAAAATAAGTAGAAGGAAGAGTAGTAGTAGTAGTAGT
>BMAT01010021.1:323147-339781 GCA_019649035.1 Elysia marginata | reverse complement strand
AGTAGTAGTAGTAGTAGTAGCAGTAATCATTCACTTCAGTCTTGGAACAGCAGCACAAAGTGGTGAAGACTCTACGATTTAAGCTCTATGTGGCACCAACCTAAATGTTGTATTTCATCATGAAAGTTATCTTTGATAAGCCTACGTTTTTGCCTTCAATTATTTTTAACCAAAAGAGTTTCCGAACTTATGAAACACCCGTTTCTTCTCGATGCAATACATGTATTATCTCTTTTTTTTTTCTCGTTCCCAGAAATTCCGAGACACATTATAAAAGCTGGACCTAATGAGTTGGCGGCTACAGAATGAGTTTTACAGGAGTTCTTTTGTTAGTTTAAATTTACTTCACCCTTTATTACTTAGTCTATAAACAGATTGCTCCTTTAAAAAAGTTAGACTGATTATTAATGATGAAGACGCAGAATTATGCTCGAATTTCATGAAATATTAAATTTTCTTAAAGGCAGGGAAATATTGTTTGTAGTCTCATCTGAAATATGGAGGCTCTAACCACGATGAACAATTCTGCTAATTTCACCTCTGACGAGATCCCGTTTGAATACCCCTATAAACGAGAGCGTGAACTCATATTAAACATTCAACAACCGTTTTGGATACCTCTTACTTTAACAGGTCTTATTTCCAACGTGCTTAATATTACTACTTTTCTAAAGGTTGGCGTGACAGATAGTGTCTCAGTTTTACTATTAACTTTATCTCTCTCCGACGTTATTTTTGTCACTTTCGTATCCCCCGCAATTTGGAGACATGCATTCTATTGGGTCGGGTCGTATAAAAATTGGACCTTAAATCAGCTACGATTACTTTTCTTTTGGCCAGCGTTTACGTTTTACGATTTCTCTGCCTACATTTCTGTATACCTGGGTATAACAAGATGTGCGTGTGTTGTAATGCCTCTCAGGTTTAAATCAGTTTTTACACGTAAGAGAACCATAGTGTCTGTGATCGTGCTGTTCCTGGCGGATGTCCTTGTTCATATACCAGTGTTGTCTATCTTCAAGTTGACCTGGAAGACTGACGCTCAGAGCAATTCATCCTACCTAGTTGCAGGGACCTCCGATACCTTGAAGACAATGATTTACAAACAGAAGCTAAACGATATCATCAACAAAAACACTCTTCAGGTGGTGGCCTTCATAACTTTATCGACTTGTACAGCTCTCATGTCCATGAAACTCTTCGAGTCATCAAAATTACGGTCAAAACCCCAACGCGACGCAAGTTCCGGCGAGGCAGCCAAAACGGAGTCAAACAAATTGTCACCCAAAGACGTTCGTGTAGTTCAGTCTGTGGTTCTCGTGTGTTCCATCTACATCATGGCCCAGCTTCCGACTCTTGTATACTCTGTAGTGAAACGATTCTACCCGGCCTTTAATTTTGATGGAAACTTGAGAAACCTTGTCATGATTTGTAGCAATTCCTCGTATACATTTTATCTTTTAAACGCGTCTGTAAACATATTTGTCTACTATAAATGTAACACCAAATACCGGACTGTACTTCGTTCAATGTTTAATTTAGAGAAGAAAAATATCTTTTTCTTAGATGAAGCAAAGTAAGCAGTCAAATACAATCATCCTTACCTCAGTGCCTATGATGACTGAAATAAAGATTATATTGTGGCGTTTATGCTTAGTTAAATGTGTTTATTAAATTCTATTCTGATTCGCTGTAGTATTACGATGTTTTAAACAAGATACTCATGGGTATATTTGTGTTATCTGTCCTCAACCCAACCCCTCGCTCGCCACGGTCGTAAGTGGCATATTATTAGCATGGCTCTGTGGACGCTTGAGTTTCCTCCACCTCTTGGATTTGGGTTGGCAATAGTCTTTCTGTCAATTCAATTTAAAAATAGAGTTATCGAATAAATATGATGTAAATAGTTATCGAATAACTCTATAATGTAAACAGTTATCTAATAACTCTATAATGTAAACAGTGATCGAATAACTCTATAATGTAAACGATATGTATTTCTGGTAATAATCAAACCAACCAGAACTATGAAGCTTTTTACGATTGAATATCTCTGCAGAACCTACAGCTGTATTTGCTGGATTTATGAAGTTTAAAAAACAACAACAAGCAATAAAACAATCAATCGGTATTCATTATCGACGCGTAAAAAAGGGGGGAGGGAGGGGGGGGGGAGCTCTGCGCCCTCTCTCCAGCCAATTAAAACTATGCATTGTAGTAAAAAAATTGTTAACCTAAGATTACTTATACTCTAATATCGTTCCCCCTGTGCGAAGCAATCACATCCAACTCACATGCTGGAAATCCATAGGCACGGTAACTGAGCGGTACCGGGACGGTACAGATCGCTCAAACAGAAATGACATTTTTACTTAATCCATTAGTACGGGAATGCATTGGGACGGCATCGACAGTTCTGAGGTAACTCACTCAGAGGTGTAGCTAGATCACAAAGTAACCCTTAACAATGAAGAGGGGGGTGTAAAAAAGACGAGAAGGAAGCGAGGGGGTGTTAATGATGAAAAAAATGTTGCCATGAAGCTTGGATCACAGTACCAGATTATCGTTCTGCGGGTAAGCCATATTTTACAGAGTCACTAGAAGTGTTCCCGACCTGGTCGGATAATGGACTGGGCTATGTCAAAAGTTGCCCGGGGTAGCTTTCATTTTGTCCTCACCTAACTGAGTAGTATCTGCAACAGCCTAAGTTGGAACATATTATCAGTTTGCATCTCATTCAATTTACCTTCTTCTCTTCTTATCATCGCTCTGTCAACTCTATCTTCACCTCCCCACTCAAAGTCAAATCCTCTTTATCTTTTTCTTTTTCTCATGTCTTCTTTTTTCTCCCTATCTATCATAGTTTCAAATATTCTTTCAACTCCCATAGTCTTTCAACTCCTTAACTTGCATATTTCTTATTCCTTACGCAGATAATAATAATAATAATAGTAATAATAATAATAATAATAATAATAATAATAATAATAATAATAATAATTACATAGCCTTTCAACTCCTTAACTTGCATATTTCGTATTCCTTACACAAATAATAAATATAATAATAATAATAATAATAATAATAATAATAATAATAATAATAATAATTATTATACTAAATGACTTTTATACAGCGTTTTACCACTGCCTATGGCGATGCTCAGAGCGCTTTACATAAATAACACTTGCTTTAATAATTACAATGTACATGAAAACAGCAACCCAGAGATCGACAAAGATATAAATTATACTAAGATTATTCTCTCTCTCTCTCTCTCTCTCTCTCTCTCTCTCTCTCTTGAGTTTTACAAAAGATTTTAACAACTCCCCTATTAGTTAACGGAGTTTTACGCTCTCTTGTTATAACGTTAACTATCTATGTTTCGCTTTTACTTTCTTTTTGCCTATATGCGGCCCCCCCCCCTATATTTCTCTCTTTATATTGCTGTAAATGTGTCTTTTACCGCATCGTCCTGCTCTTTTTGAATACACAATGTCATTGTCTCTCCTCACATCTGTTTATTCAATTTTACCTTCTTTCGTGTGCTGATTTTTCTTTGTATCCTAAGCGATCTCTTTGCCTGGACCTCTTTCTTTTTCCACTACTCTGGAGTCTGCCTTGTGGTGTTTCCTGTTATTTTTCTACTGTTCCTATTTTTTTTCTTCATTCATGTCTACAAACTTAATCCTCTTTTCTCACATCTTCCTGGTTTAGCTCCGGTCCTTCCCATTACTTTTTGTTTCCCTCTCGGAAAGAGGCATGTCGAGTTTCTGTTCAAGATAATATTATTATCTTTGAAAGTTTCATTAAGAACCTCATAGTTACGGTACATTAGATTCAACGCTCTCACTAGACCAACATATCTCTAACAATAACATTATTAAGGCGTGTCATCTTGAATTGAGAACAATTTCAGCCATAAGGTAATAGTACATGTACATATCCCCAGTAGCTGCAATTAAACTTGTGTGTTCTTTGGTTTTATCAAGATTAGACTACTGTAATTATTTACTTGCAGGGTTTCCATACAAAAGATAGTTCTGACGCTGACAGAATAGTTAAAAGAATACCTAAAAGGATGTCTAACATGTATACCTGTTCTTTGTGAATTGCACTGGCTTCCAATCAAAACTAGAATTGACAACAAAATTGCGTCTCTTGTCTTTCAATGTCAAAACATATCTGAGAGACCTTCCTATCTTAGCAATAAATAAATTAAAAAATTACACACCTAACAGATCTCTACGCTCTTGCTCAAAGAACACATTACTTATGCCTCGTTTTAAGTTGAAGTCTTTCGGAAAAAAGAACATTTAACTATCAAGTTGCATCAGCATTAAATGCCTTCCCGAAAAAAATTGAAAAACATTCTTATCTTGCCACTTTTTGGAAAAACCTCAAAACATATAAACAGATTTGTTTTCCGAAGCATATTGTAATCACTTTTAATTAAAAAACATCGTTGATAAAAAGATTTATCAGCACTTGTGATGTTATTCTTTATAAAACCTGTTTACATAGTTCTGTTTATGAATCTATTTCTTTTAGTATCCTCAGTAGAGATAGGCCTACCATCTTTCCTTTATGCCTATCATTTAGCATTTTTTATGCAGCTTGCTTTTAACTACTAGACATAATTTATCTTCCTCTTCATAGTTTTATTTGTGAATATTTTTAGCCATGGTCATCACTTACATTGCAATAGTTATTTTTGCTGGTTTTCCGACCTGCCTTCATGGTATGTATACTTTATCAATAACATTTTGTTCAAGTCAAATATGTTTCATTATCAACTATATTGCTATATTTGTGGCTGTTTTATCCGATGTAAAGTGCTTTGGACTTGTGAAAGGAGGAAGCGCTATATAAGAAAAAACTAGTAGTAGTAGTTGTAGTAGTAGTGTAGTAGTAGTAGTAGTGTAGTAGTAGTAGTAGTAGTAGTAGTAGTAGTAGTAGTAGTAGTAGTAGTAGTAGTAGTAGTAGTAGTATTTCTAGGCGAATGTGGTGCTTTGCCAGCTCTCTGCTATCCCCTCTCGTGTCTTGCCCATACGTCGTTGAAAACTTGGCCCTCTAGTTTTTATAAAGACTTGAGAGGTACTTATATTGGTCGATCATAGCCCCTCGTCGTCTTCTGTGCTCTGCTCCAAACTTGGTATCTTCAAAAATGAGTTTGGTGGCTCTGCGTTGGGCGTCCTACACTTCCTGTTGTAATGCTTCCAGGGATGACTGCCATACTGAGTACCCATATGGCCTGACTAGGGTCTTAAGAATTTGGGCAAAGGTATTATCTGTCAAATGATCAAAGAAGCGTTTGATGACTCCATGTGTGCGGTTAGATTTTTCTGTAGCGTGAGCTGTGTGTTCTTTATATTTTAGTTTGATATCCATGATGACTCCCATATCCTTCTCAGGCTCAGTTTCTGACAATAGGTGCTTGTTCATTCCTTCAAATGTACCCATAAAACGTATTTGCTCCACTTTGTGATGACCCAACCGCATGTATTTGACCATTTCTACAGATGGTTTAGATCTTCTTGCAAGGAATCTCTACACACCTTCAGATAACTGTTTGCAAATAACTTCAATACAACATCAGCGAAAAATAATTAATTCAGTGTACTTTAGAGACTAGTACCATTATTGTTATTATTATTATTATTATTAATATTATGTATTATTATGTATTATCATTATTGTTGTTGTTGTTGTTGTTTTTATTGTTGTTGTTGTTGTTATTGTTGTTGCTATTGATAATGTTATTATCATCAATATGATCAACATTGCTGTTGTTATGTAACTTCCTCCTGTCGCCGGCTCCCTCATCTTTGTGACATGTAAGCTTATTGGTTTTTAGCGGGCCATATCTTTATAATAGTTTCGAACAATTTGGAAAGATTATCCCCTGTTTTTTTAAAAACAAGAACAAAAGGCCGTTGTCACAAATTCACCAAACAAGCCTCCGACTTGGTGTTAGAAAGAATTTCTTTGGCTTGAGGGTAAAAAAAAATACATAGTATAGTTTGCCATAATGCAGGGTCACTGCATGATGCCTTCAGAAACAGCATCGATGGGCTCCTCAGGGACTACAGATACAGCACCAACATCTCACTACATCCAGTGCTTCAATCCTCGCAAAGTGTTCGGCATTTAAAACCTTGAGGTCACAGGACCCTCACCGATGGATATCATTGTGTTCTTGTATTGTTGTGTTATAATATATGTCTTTTATCGCTTGTCAACATATTGACAACTGATATAGGCAACTGCCCCTACCTATACTCACAAGTAATCAAGAACCATCACTCTTGTTTGCAGCGGCGGGTTGTTCAAATTGAAAATGGCGACGTCTACAAGTAATGTCATTACTCTCACAGCCTCAACTAATCTTGTCGCTGAATTTTTTCGTAAGAAACTTTAAATCATCGTTAACTTTTTCTTCTAGATCTAGGATCTAGACTCTAGTTTTTTTGGTGCTTTTTCGTTTGTTCCCACCCCAATACTTCATGAGACAAAAAGAACACAACTAACAATAACATTAAGTTAACAGACCTGCCATACAGATCAGTGTAATTTATACTGATTTTTGGCCAAAATATAAGAGAATACTGATTTTTTTTATTTTTATCACAAAAAACTGATTTTTTACTGTCTGGTAACTACTGCTCATTGAGCCAAGTTTCAAAGTTAATTCTCAGTGATTGTCACTTTTTTTTTTGGCAATCTGAAAATTGTTAATTAATATTACTTTATATTAGTACCTGTATACATGTACCAAAATCTTTTAATTTAGGCAGCCTACTCTATAATAGTATGGATCATGATAGTTTTTTAACCATTATAATGTATTTTTCCCTTTTTTTCTAAACAATTTAAATGACGATGGCTACAATAAACTTGAATTGTTAGTGCTTTTGCGGCTTTATCCTGGGATTGGCCCGCTGGTGTTAAAAATGGGTTGTCATTCCTTTCATTTCGTCAGTCTCGCTAGCGGGCCAATGCCAGGATTATCCCGCTTTTGCTAGAGTTTGTGAGTACCGGTACATGGTCATACAGATTTTTTAACTCTGAAAAAAAAAGGCTGTTCATACTTATTTTTTAACTCAATCATAGTTCATACTGATTTTCCATTTTGAGGCGTGGCATTTCTGAACTAATCTAGATCTAGATCTATAGGCTAGATCTACTACATTACATGTACTATACTATACTCTATCTAGAATAGATCTAGGGCCTTAGTTTTTGTAAATCACTTTCATTTTCTGCAATGAGGACAGTGTCATCCGCGTATCTCAGATTGTTATATTATTATATATTTTATCCCAGGGTAATCCTCAATGTGGCGCATAATAACTTCACTATACAGTGAGAAGAGATCAGGGGATAGGACACATCCTTGCCGTGCACCTCTTTTAATTTTTTGAAATGAACTCACTTCCCCTTCTACCCTCATTGCTGCTGTTTGCTCCCAGTACATATTCTTTATGATTCTAAGTCCTTTCCATCTATGTGAAGATGAGTTAGCTCTTTAATAAATTAATTATCTCATCATGGCGTACTCTGTGTAATCGATAAAGCAGTACACATCTTTTTGTACCTTCAATGCTCTTTCATTCAGGACTCGCAGAATAAAAACTGCATTTGTTGTGCCCAGACAAAACCACATTGTTCTGCCGCTATCTCAGGTTTAATTTTATTTCTCACTCTCGTCATAATTACTCTGAGAAGTATTTTTGTTATATGGCTCATCAGACTGATGATACGATAATGTTCACATTCAACAGCTCCAGGCTTCTTTGGAAGGGTTATGAATATTGATTTAGAAATATCTGCTGGAATATTGCCTGTTTTATAAATGTTGTTGAGAAGTGCGGTTACTTGTTCAGTACCATAGTCTTCAAGTGCTTCAATTAACTCTATGGAGACCCCATCTGGGCCTGTCGCTTTCCCGGTTTTCATCTTTCTTATTGCTGAGCGTACTTCATCCTCCAAGATCGGCAGACCTGCAAAGTTTCTTTTCATAACGTCATGATCTTTTCTGTCGTCATCAAAGAGCTCACATATATTCAGCCCAACGTTCCAATAGTTTTTCTTTTCCCATTATGATATCACCGTTTTTGGCTTTTAAGCACCCTGAAGGTGAACATGTTTTCCTTCCCACTACTTCTTCTATGGTCTTATACATCATGTGCTGTTTATTATTTTGTTGTTGATTAATTTCTTTGCATTTGCTGTTGAGCCATACTTCTTTGGCTTCGTCACATTTCTTTCTTATTGCCCTGTGTAGGTTTTCATAAACTTCTTTGTCATTCTTCGCCTGTCTTCTTTTGTCCATTAGATCTTGTATTGCATCAGTCATCCATTTTTGCTTTGCTTTCTGTCTCACTGGTGGTATTACTGTGGATGCTGCTTCAGTAATAGCTTCTTTTAAGTTTTGCCAATGTTGCTCCACTTCTTCAACCTCTTCAAGACCCTGAAATCTGTTTTTAACCGCCACTGTGTAATGCTGATGGAGGTCTTGGTCGGATTTGAGTAGGCCAATATTCAATTTGATGTTCCCAGGTTGTGTCTTTATCTTTTTCAATTTCAACCGTACCACTGCCACCACAGGAACATGGTCTGAGAAGCAATCTGCTCCAGGATAACTTTTTGCAGATAAAAGAGCATTTTTGAAACGATCGTTCACCAAAATATAGTCTATCTGGTTTTTTGTGTCATCTCCTGGTTTTTTCCATGTCCATTTTCTTCTAGGTGGTTGTTTAAAGCATGTATAGGAAATCGTTTGTTTTGCACCATTCAACTAGATGCTCTCCCCTTTCATTCCTGATACACAATTAGGAAAGTAAATTTTGCGGGATGCTATATGGTAGTAGTAGTAGGAGGAGTGTGGCATAAGTGATTCGAATGACAACTAGACAAAGCAAGCTAACCAGTAACATGTCTCCAATCGTGATCTCTAGATCTAGTTCAAGCTCTTTAAGAATTATAGGCCTGTAAGTCATGCAATCAGTAAACAAAGATCATATGATATGAAAAGATCATACAAGACATCCAGAATGTATAATTCTAGTGTACTTGGTCTTGTAGAGCCAGCATACTGACTAGGATGCTACAGGCGGGCTCCAGGGCACTGCTGGGTCAGCGATTAGAAACGTACATATCCTTTCCTTCCAGTCCCAATGTAGCTTGTACTTGTAGAACTTCCACTGCCTGCACCTCTGGCTATTCAAGTGGCTTACTGGCACTGGCAAGGAAGGAAGAGAAAAAGAGGTAATGGTTGTAATTATCACTTCATTACGTTATGGTTACAAGTCAGACCTTGTACTGAAGTTACTGTATTAATGATCTCTATACCCTGCATCCTATGTCAGTGTATTGTCAATCTATTTTACGTTTCGAATCGTTAACCCAGCAGTATTGACTGTCTAGGAGTCTTGTGTGGACTGTGTGACAGCTGGTGCCAACACACGATCCAAATCACTAATCACTGTAATGATTTCAGTGACCTGTAGAACTAAGTCTATATTCAAATCATCTTTACAATTACACGTCATATGACCTATAGAGCTAGTGAATTGAGTTGGATGATTTAGATCGACCTGAAGGCGATCAGAGCCGTTTTAGGTCAGCATGTTTCATGTAGACGACACTCTAAATGTCAACATGGCTTATTTTGCACTCCTACTCCTAGCATCATGCGAAATTTCCCTTAAACGGGTAGTTTGACTTCTCAGGAATTTAGCGAGTTGTAAGTTTATCCAAAAGCATTTTTAATTACCTGAATAAATTGATACAACATTCTTTTGCTTTGCACAACTACTTATTGCTAAACTGCACCCTAAATGAAAATCAGCTTTTCTCTACCAATAACATTATTTCAGACCAACTTTGGTCTTTTTTGCATCGTCAAAATCGATCTCTTTTTTTAAGAGGGGGGGGGGATGGTCTTGCACCGACCATATAGGAAGGGTGCGAATCAGTGTAACAAAACCCAATCCATCTGCGTATTGAATCTTGCAAGACACCAATGTAGAAAATCCCAACCCAGCTGTACTTTGAGTAGTACAAAAAAATTGGTTTGACTTTGAGCATTTTCGTGACTAAAAATCAATCGATTTTGAGTACAACTAGCGATTTTTTTCATCCAAAATATGTAGACAATATCTCAAACTTCTGGTCTTCTTTGCTCAGTTTCAACTGTTCAATATACAATTTCTTGAAATCATTTGCATTTTGCGCCCACTATAGTATAGAGGCTGTGCTGTTTACATAAATATGACGTCTCGCTATCAAAATGGCGGACGCTCCCAGAGGTTGGGTAAAACTTTTTTGTTCAATGAATCGATATAACCCTAGTTTACGTAGAACCAAATTGATCCTTTAGCACAAAAGAGTTATACTCTTACTGGTCTTAGAACTTCCCGGAGTGTGTGCCATTTAATAGCGAAATGCAATATCTTTGCAATGTGCACAGCCTCTATAGTCTATTGCGGAAAGTCTTGTACAAACACTGATTATGCCTCACGCTCGATGAAGGCCCATGATTCATGGAAGCAGGCATTTGCTAGAATTATAGAATAGGGTAATAATATCATGGGCAAGCTAACTTTGTTGGCCAAACCTGTAGTTAACGAACTGTTCTAACCTGTATGTTGTATTAATCTTCACCGTCACCGATGCGCGACATAACGTTAGGGCTAGATCTAGCCGTTGATAAGTTTTATAATGTCAACTTCTTAAGAAGAGATTGGAATATTTTCAGTATAGTTCTCGCTTCGCACGCACATGGATGAGCAACAGCTAGACTGGGGCTTTACAAAAGCACTCAGAGGGCATATTAGCAGGCCCAGGGAGGAAAATAATAACGAATGCGTCTGGAAGTGAAAAAGGCAGTGAAGATATAAGAAACCGCTAAGGGTGGCCATTATCCAGGTTACGGGTGTTTATCTACGTTAAAAAGGCATATTTTTGCTGATTTTGTTTGCATAACTTTCAAATGTGGTTATCTCAAAACTTACTTTTTTTTTTTCCAAGAAAATTCTATCTCCTCCCTAACCAACTGATTGATTGTTCTAAAAGTTGGAATGATGTTTGTATTTGGTGAGACGCACAAACTAATGGAACATTTTTTTTCTTCTAATTTTCTTGTTTTTCAGAAAAATTTGTTTTTGTTTGTAAACTGAGTTACTGCCCTTTTTCTATTATAATAGGCCTCTATAAAACTTATTATTAAAAAAGGTTATTTAAATATTTTACATTATTGAAAAAAAAATCTTTTTTTTTTTTGTTTTTAGTGGTTCATTCAGGTGAATGCATCATTGTAGGGACAATAAATGCACCAAAGTGTCTTCATTTTGAGTCTAACTCGTGGAGAAATTATTTATTTTTTGAGTTAATTTGCTATACATGCATATCAATTGTTTTATACTGACCGAGATAAGGCTCATGGGGACTCTATAGGGGAGGGGGTTTTTTTTTGTATACGTCTGAGAGAGCTCTGACGTTGTCTCATCAGCTGCAAGCCAAGTAGATTAGCTGCTCCAGATAGTATTGTGTAGAGTAGAAAATACAGAGGAACCCCTGAAGACCTCGAAAGTTTGTTGATAAAAACAGGTGTTATAAAAGGGGGAGAGGTCTTTGTTAAAATGTTAAATTACCATACCCATATAAGCCGATGGCCTTAGATTTAAAGTCACATGAGAGGGGTGGTTTTTATAGAGTGGTTTTATTGTATACTTCACTGTTTTAAATCCACACAGTGGTACAACTACAAACTAAAATCCTGCTAAAGAATCTGGATTTAGATGCATCAAGATCAATCTTGCAGTAGAACTTAATGGTTTTGGGCCAAAAGAAAAAGTGGGAGAGGAAGAGACAGGCAGACATGTACAGAGATGTGAATACAGAGTGAGAGACAAAGAGCATTAGATAAAGAGGAGGAGGTGAGCCATAAGGAGTATAAAACGGTTAGATGAAAAATAAAGAGGAAATTCGAAGACAGAATATTGCTTTATTAGACACGTAGACTGCAGAAAGAAGAAAACGAAAACCCACTTCATCATCATGAAGACAAAAAGAAAAGAAGGGAACTTTTTATGGGATGTTTTGTTAGCCCATGCTTAGATTCCTTACTTAAACCACTTCCATTATCTTTTTTAAGCTTTTGCAGTTTATTAATAAGAAATGTGTTTCATGATACTGGTACCAGATAAACAGAATAAGAAAAGACTCATGTTTCGGTTTCACTAGTATTAGTTTCTTGAAAATCAGATACATTTAATGTTCATTTGATCTATGAATGAAAGCTAATTTTGTGAAGAGGAAAAGATCAGAACTTTTCTGTTTGTTGAGTCTAAGGTTGTTGTCCATATATAAGGTGCACTATAGTAAAACTTTGGATACTCAGGTACTGAATCTTAGGCTGCTTGATAAAGTTACTAGTAAGTATTTGGTCAAGTTTTTTCTCTCTTTTTTTCAGATTATGGACTCAATAGCATACTATACCAACGGGGCTTGTACCCACCCGAGAGTTTCACCCATACACAGCAATGGGGATTAACCATGCTTGTTACCTGTAACAAAGAGCTGCAGAAATTCTTTGATGAGATTATCTGCCAGGTTAAAAGTATGATGAGCTCATGACTTTGCTTTTCAAAATTTCTAAATCTTTTTTAGCAATCATAGAAAAACCAACTTAGATCAAGTGAATTTGTTCTGAAATTATAACTTCAAGACACTAACTTAACCCCCAAAAAGTTGTTACCACTGTCTTGTGAATTTGTGTTTACCCCGTGCCTATGGCTTGATCAGCAGCAGCTCAGGCAAACTAGCATCAATGTAAAAAATGCTTGTATGAAAAATTATAGGTCTCCATTACAGTTTTGTTTACAAATGGTTTCATTAAAGAAACATAACTTTCAACTTCAATTATGTGAAGGCACAGTCAAAGTTCATAACTTTTTTTGCATTTTTAGACAAAAAAAAAAGTCACAAGGATCTGTGATGAAATAAGATGAGACGCAGTGAACTCAAAATATAGAATCCACTTCACTTGTCTGTTGTCAACATGCTGAATTGTCATCACTGCTCAGCATTAGCACTGCCAGCGATTATTCTTGCTCTTGTTTGTCAATACGACATACTTTTACTGCGATCTGCTACATCAGAAGACCAAATTTTTTTTCTGTTTGCAAAATTTATGAAGATATACAACCTTCATATTGAGTCTGTGTCAAACATGCTATGAATAATGTAAATTCAACTCTCTACAAATGCAATGTTTTTATTTCCAATTTGAATGCTAAATTTTGAAAAATATTTTTGGTTTCCAATTGGCAATTTCTTGCAGTTATAAAACTAGGTTTGAATAACTAGAAACTTACTTTAGCCTCAAATTAATAGAAAATACAGCCATGTAATAGGAAAGCTGAGTAGCCAGTCTTACTCCTAATCAGCTGAAATTTCTTTATATCATATATTGTTTAAGTTTTCTAAAGGTCATCACTAGTAAAGTCACCGAGTACCCATGAAATGGAAACTGACCTTACACACACAAACTTTTTAAACTATAATCTTGTTCTGAAAAGAACATATTTGTCCTGTTGCCATTGAAACTTGAAAAGTGATTGAGTGAAAGTTGAACTCTTTATGTTCAGCTTAAAATCATGCTTCGGCTACATATGAAACAATTTTTCTCAGTAATTTTCTAGTATTTATTTCAATTTTTCTCAGTAATTTTCTAGTATTTATTTCAATTGCCACATCAGGTTAGTTTATATGAAGCAAGAAAGAATGTGTGGAGCAGCGAGGCTCAGTGGCTAGTGCATCAGACTTGTGATCTGACAGTCACTGGTTCGATTCCCAACCTTTGACGCATGTTGTAGCTGCCTTAGGAAAGAATTTTTTTGACATTTTCCTCAGTCCACCCACCTGTAAAATGGGTACTGGCTATCGCTTGAAATTTAATGTTAGTATTTGAGTGCCTTACAGGCAGCCGTGCTGTAATGCTCTGAAATATGAGTTGACTTTATTTGCTGTGTATTGGCCTGCTGGGGGAAATATGTAAAGTCTTGAGGCTGCCTTCGGCGCTAAAAGACTATAATTCATTTTTTTTTTTCGATGGGCTTTGTTTTGGCAATGGGCAGCACCGGCTCTGTGGCCTAGCGGTAAAGACACTTGCTCAGAGATCGGGAGGTACGGGTTTGATCCCCGGCCAAGTCAAACCAAGGACTTTAAAATTGGTATTAGTAGCTGATCCGCCTGGTGTCTGGCATTATAGATTTAGTGCTAAGTCTGGTCGGCCCGGTGTCAGGATAATGCGACTGGGTGTGGTATATGCAGCGCTCTGTACATCACAGTGTGGCAGCACGCTTTCAATTGTCCCAAGCGCTGTCTCTGATATAACCTTGTAGTTGAAAAGAGACGTTAAAATTCAAACAACCAAACCAAGCAATGGGCAGCATGAGGTAGAATTTGATAGCCCAAGCTGTGCTGCAGGAGTGGCAATGGCAGATGAGTTTGCAGAACAAAAAAAAAATTATAATATCATGCTTTGATGTAACTTAACTCAAACATTCACTGCTTCAAGTTTTCCTACCTACTCTGTATTCTTATGCACGTATATTGAATGGACAAAGTGTGTGAACAAATTTTGTGAACTCACATCTAAAGGCAACCCCTTTGTTCTTAGGTGGATTCAATGTCTCGTGAACAATATTACTGTTTTATGGCACTGGAAGTAATGGTAATAAGTACACAAGGCTTAGCAATGATAAGCTTGCATAACCAGATTCACAATCAGCGAAACTGGGAATGAAACAGGGTCTAAGGATGGTAAATAAAGACCCAGGAAAATCATTTGACCCTTCCAAAAGAAAAAAAAAGTTCCATAATTTGGACTGAACTCTGAAGGGAATCCAGATAAACAAACATAGTTGTTTTTTTTTAACTAAAAAGACTTATCAACACTGTATCACAAATATATCACACTTTTACAAGGCATTCTATGCGAAATATATAGAATTTAAAAAACTATGAAAACATTTTAAAAAGTTAATCTCATTCCTCAATAAATTATGTTTTAATACTAGAGAATCCCCTTTTAATTTAAAACGGTAGGCTTACATAGTTACTGTTAGACCCAGGTTTAATGTTTATTCTAAAAGAGGTTTCTAAAATTAATGGTGATAATTATTGCGACCATTATAACTTATTCAATTACTGATTTAGATTAAAGAGAAATTCTTTGTAAATTGTTTGTTTGCTTTTTTAACCTTGAATATTTTCTACAGATTCTTTTTTTTTCTCTCTAACTCTTAGCTTGGCTAATGGATATGTCCATTGAAAAACTGGTTGTCGTGATTAAGGAAGTTGCAACAAACGTTGTTGTAGAAAGATGGCAGTTTGATATAGACTCTGATAAGACAGTGACCAAAGATACGTAAGTTCCTCTTTATACGTGTAACAATTTTTTTTTTGTATCCTGAGTAAGTCATTTTTGTATTTATTTTAAAAAAATGTAAGGGTTAATTCCAAGATCTAAGTGTGTTTCTGTTTTAGTGCAAACCCTTAAACAAGTTATGTGTCTAGTAAAGACTATAGAAGCATATTTATTTAAAAAAACAAACAAACTTGAAATTTTGTAAAATACTATCTGATATCTTCAAAACAGTTAGTACAGTGAACTCCCCTTAAGTTGATCTCCAAGGGCAATTGTGAGCAATTTTGACTTACTATAAGCAGAGCTGTTTATTGTTTTTACGGTAGCCTTTTTTTTTCTCTCAATAATTTTAATTCTTTAGTACCTTGACCTTCCCTTAAAAAAAAAACAACTTAAAAGGTATTTCACATATAATGGTAGCATTCATAATATAGTTTAAAGGTTTACAGGCATATCATGTACAGTAGTATCCGGTTAAACGCACTCCAGTTAAATGCACGATACGCTTAAACTAACGCCAAATCGCTATAACCGATTTATTTCTATAATACCCTAAACGCACGTTATATCGGCTAAACGCACGCTATGAAATCGGGAAAAATACCTTTTACACCGGGCAACAACTGGAATGCGAGCGAAAGTGAGCTAGCTCATTTCGAGGGAATGGCCAGCATCACTCCACAGAAATTTGCATCTTCTTTGTTAAAACGCAGGCCTATCTACCCACTCATGTTGTGTGAAGGATAAGACAAGGGGGCAGGAGTGTGAAGAGAGAGTGTAGAACTAGAAGGTGGAAAAAGATCTGTGGGGCGTGGATGAACAAATCAGATGATGCAAATTGCCAACACCTCGCCCGCCCGTACTGTAATCTACTGAGTGACAGTGACAGGTGAACTGTAGGCTAGCCCTTGGCCTGCGTAGCATTGTGTGATTGGCTTTCTTTTGGTCCCGATCACGCCTACCCTCACCCTTTTCCCCCCTTTTGGTTTCAGGGCTAGAGGCCTAATTGCTAGACGTAAGCTTTTCTTTCATTTCACACAGATCTGTGCAGCATGCAAGACGTAGCCTTGTCAGAATGTTGTGATTCACCTGTTGTCAATATCTTTAGATCTAATTCCAAGCCAGTTTGAATTCCTAAAGCCTCGGAGATTCTTAGAAAGATATTTCACTTATCCCACTTCTGGAAATAAAGAAA
>BMAT01010021.1:198082-208338 GCA_019649035.1 Elysia marginata | reverse complement strand
TTTTTTTTTAATAACATATCCAATGCTAGATACTTCTTTGATGATTGAGACTTGTCACTTGTGCATGATAAAGAACCTAAAATTCTGAATTCTAAATGTTAAAATGCTAGTCTCTTTGTGGCATTTTGTACTAAAAAAAATCACAGTCTTTATTTTTGCATTGGTAATTTTACTAAGAATACTACCAATTAATTATATTTGTAATTAAACAATTTTGTATACCCTTCATTCTTACAATAAGGTTGATAGAGCCATGTTTCTCACCAATTGTCATTAGTAAAATAATTAGAAATTTTCCTCCTATGACAATGAGTATTCTCCCAATAATTACCGTTGATAATTATGAATTAATCGTTATTATAAAACCCTGTTTCAAAAAGCTGTAACTGTTAAAAAATGTTTGCACAGTCTTTCCGCATTAGATGTATAATTTTAGCTTTTGTGCTGAAGTTGGTAAAATATTTACTGAAAGCAAGAAAAGATCTTTTATCTGAAGATCGGAAATATGCACTGCCCTAAATTTCCAATGAGACAGGATTACACTTTTATTATAGGACACTTCTTTAAATTTTAGATTCAAACCTATTCAGTACAGAAAATTGATCTATTTATTGACTCTTCTGCTCAATACCTTTTGAGAGTACATGTGTGTGTCTAATCTAAGCTGAGAGATTGCATTAACAGTAATATTAGAATTAAGAATAGAGTACAAAATTATCGTTGTTGCCCGCAAGCAATTGACTTCAAAGAGCGAGTTTGCCAACAGGATCAGCAATTTGGGTTATAATCTCATTCCCAATAAGTATATATTTTTGTCCATTTTTTGTAAAGTTTACTTTTTTGGCAAGGTATAATTATGGATGGGTTCAGTCGTTTTGATTGAGATTGTGGTGTTCTCAATTTTGAACATTCCAGACACAAATTTTGTCCTAGCCAACTATAAAACAGAACCATGCAAGCGACCACCTCGTCTTTGCAGGCAAGGGTATGCTTGCCCTCAATTTCACAACAACAGGGATCGGCGTAGAAGTCCAAAGCTTTATAAATACAGGTCAGTGTTGTCTGTATATTCTGAGTGAGGGTTGAGACTTGAATTTTTTCATATTGGTGTAAAAATGCTAAGTTCTTGAGATGTTTGTGTTTGGTTGTTTTATTAAGCTTTTAAAGTATAATGTAATTGTGAATTGGTTATAGCTCTTTTTTAAACAGTTGAGGAAAACAAAAGGTGTGATGTAATTGTAAGTTTTTCATGTAGAAGAAATTACCTGTGTACTTCAGGGTGACCAGATTTTGATGTCTTAAGGTGATCTCATATGCTCTTCAGTGGTTGTTGTATTTATTTATTGATTCCATTTATTTTTATTGCTATGAAATCGATAAACATTGTTTACACACTTAACACCCTTGATCATCATGTGAAAGAAAATGATTCTTATTATATTACTGACAAGCTAGATTACTGGTAGCAGTAAAATGTAGAAGTACTATTTTTTTTTTACAAAACTGACATAAATGTGGAGTTGTTGAAACAATAGAAGTCAGATTTGTAATTAATTCTTTACTCAAATTGATTGAAAGAACCTGTAAGAAGTTGAATTTCTATTGACATTTGAAGACATTGTTTGCACTCATATTATATTCATAAGATCTAATCATGATATTACATGAAAAATTAAGAAATTTTCATACTATTTCATTTTTTGTTTGACATCAGTTTTAAAGTTGCCGCTTGTTTCTTGATTAACCCCCCCTGTTTGTTTCTGGATCCTGTGACCTGTACTTCATTTTCTTTTATGCCCCGTAGGTCAACCCCTTGTCCGAATGTAAAGCACAGTGATGAGTGGGGGGACCCAGCCCAATGTGAGAATGGCGATAGTTGCTCTTACTGTCACACTCGCACTGAGCAACAATTTCATCCTGAGGTAAATTGCCTAAGTTGTACCTTTTGCTCTGTATTCATACACGGGAGATTGCTCAGGCTTATCTATAGCTTGTGTCCTTGGTCAAGTGGACATGACCTGCAGCTTCATTTTCTTCTGGCTGATCTCAAATTACTGGATTATTCCTTGTTTCTTGGTTGTGTTCTTATGTGTTCAGAGATGCAAGTTTTCCTATTTTTGGAGGAATTCTTCCTGCTCTTTGTGTGAAAGCTGCTTGCATCCCTGTGTGTTAGATATAAGCTTCTCGTTTAGTGCCAGATTGCGCTTTTGTGTATCTGTTAAACAATCAATATGAGTTAGTGGTCACCATAATATTCAATGTGATTGATAATATGTGACATTCAGATTCAAACTTTGCTCATTCTTCTAAGTTATCTTGCTCCTACTGAAATATTTCACTACTGCAGTTTAATTTTTCCTATCAAATGCTGTGGGTTTAGTCAGAAAGAATTTCAGACTGTGTTGTTGATTTCGATAATTATTACAGGTCTAGTAAACAAGGAAGTAAATAAAAATGAAGTAGTATTCTAATACAGGATTTGAGTTAATATCAAATTTCCAATATTTCTACAAATGTTCAATTTTTTCCGCAACAGTGGCTAAAAATGCCATAAAATAGGGGAAATAATAACCTAGATTAACAAGGCACTTCAAAAAGACATTTGATATATAGATGAGTGAATGGTTCTCAATTCCGTCTACATAATAAAAGAAACTTCAACTTTTAGATGGAAGGACTAAAAGCTAAGGAAATATGTTACAATTCAAAGGTGTTTTTGAAAGTATAACTAAATACAAACTTTTTAAAACATTCTTGTTGTCTTCTTTCTTTCCTTGTAGGAGAAAATTCAGTACACGTTTTGGTTTGTAATATTTGATAACTAGTATAACTATAAGTGTTAGGTTTTGACATGTAGCCTGTAAAAATAAAAGATCTTAATGCATCATTTGCTTTTCAAGCATTGTAAATTGCCAATGCAGGGAATCCTGTTTTTTCTGTTTGATTCAGATTCTTAAAATTCGTTTGCCATTGATATTACTTAACAAAATAATGTGAAAAATTACTTTTAAAATCTCTTGTGGCCAGGGTCAAATGTACAGAATTCAACTTTGATACACTAATATCTTAAAGAAAGTTTTTTTTTTTTTTATTGATTATTTCAAAGAAATTTATCAATTATTTTATCTCTGAATTGAGAAGCTTTATAACTGCATTGTTCACAATATTGACACATTTCAAATCATTAAATGTAATTTTTCCAGATCATTGGAAGTGATTGCACAAAATTTATCTGAAGATAAGTGTATAAACTATTTTAGATCCTTTAGGATTTGTTGTAAATGAACTGAATTATGTTGTGATGTATGTTTTAAACAAGTTTTTTTTTTTGTTTTTTATTCAGATTTATAAATCTACCAAATGCAATGACATGGTACAGACAAACAGCTGTCCAAGAGGAGCTTTTTGTGCATTTGCACATGTTGAACGTAAGTGTGGTCATTTTTATTATATAGAAGTTTCCGAAGGACATGTGGCATATTGTTGGCATGTAGCATTATTAACTTAGCGTAATACTTCAATGATTTAAAAAGATATGAAGTTGGCTCAGTGTTTACAACCAGAGATCAACATATTTACATTGCAGACTTAAGAGTGAGAGACCTGCATTGTAAATAAATTTATTCTCAAGTTATAAAATTTGAGCCCAGTTTTTAAGCTTTGATACTTCAGTACGAGTCTATTTATATAATGGAATCCTTTTAAAGTCAACACCTCTAAGGATCTCTTGCTTCACAGTCTCATTTTGCATTTCTTAATATTTTTTCAATGGTCAAAGTCTCAGTCCCTTATCAGGATTCTAATTATATTTTTAAGATTCTGAAACTTTTAGACATGTCCATGTAAGAGCTATGAAGAAAATTGACTTGATATGGTAAAATATTGTCCTTAAAAATATATGAAGTTGAGCAATAACATTCTGAAATATGTATTGTGGACTTTGTGTTTTTACTTTTCAGAGGAGATAACATCTGTGCGAGATGTCCTGTCTTTCAGCAACAACTCCTTGGCTGCGTTTGTTACAAATGTTCTGCCCTCTATGGATACTTCAAAAATAGAACCATTCGGAAAGCATAGTTTGCATGTCAAAGAGGTAAAATTCAATTTCTGAAAGGATTATGTGGTAGAGTTCTTTCGTAACTCAATCATTTAGTTTTTGCAAATAAATAGACCTCTGCAAGTGAATATTTGATAGGGTGTCAAATAAATTTTTTTTGGAGGTGAGAGGAACTGCAGTGCCACTTCTGCATTCTCAGAATGAAAGATGTGATATTTTCGTATCATATCCTTTTTTTTTGTTTATTTTTCCACAGTTCCTTTTTGCCATGCAAAATTTCAACAAATTTTCTTATCTTTACAGTTTAATGGCAGATTGGACGGAAAACTGCCAAACCCTATTGGAAAAGAAAGAGCAAATAGTACCCCCCAGCCAAATCTCCTATCTGTAAGTTTGTATTTGTGTAACTCTTTGTTTTGGTACTGTTTTAAAATCAGTGAAAGATTTAAACCTTCTGGAATTTATGATAATTTTTAGCAATTTTTAGAATGTGAAATTTAGAAAAAAGCTTTTATTTGATTTATTTAATTGTGACATTTGAATCACTTTAAAGGTTTTATGATGAACAATTAAATTTATACGGAAGGAGGGTAAACTTTAAAAAGGGGCTACATTTTCCTCCCTGAAAATTATCTCTTTGACTATTTTTTAAAATATATATAAAATCACTGAAAACTAAATTTGATACATACCCTTAGTCTGTGCTGAATGAAAAAATAATTATAACTTGGACAAGCACTATAGAGTCAGAAATGCTTCTTTTTGTAAACCTTTTCCCTTTGTGTACATCTATATATAGATGAGCCTCATCGGTAACACTGGAAACCATTTCCGTAGTAGCCCTCTGCCTGATCCCTTTTCCAAGATACGATCCTGCAGTGTCAATTCAGACTATGGCATTTCACCTCTTTCTATGAGGCCACCTGGCTTTGAGCGAGATGATTACCAGGTATGTTATGTTCTATTTCTCCTTGATTTCAACGCCTAAATGCAATTTTGCCTTATGCGCTACTGGCCATATTTTGAGAAAATCGAAGTTGAAAAAGAAGGATTCCAGGGCAAAACGAGACATATCTCAGGGATGGGCATTCTTAGGATTCATCCTGAATTCAGGATTTTTTTCCACTTTGAATAAGAAAAATCCTGATCTGGATATAGAGTTCATACGCTGCTCAAGTTATAACAAAAATCCTTGCTAGTAGATATAAATTCCTTATGGAAAAACAAATCTTACTGCTGTATTGACTTTACTTGTAAAGTTCAGAAAGTTTTGAAATAATTAATAGCTGAAGCAATGTTTTATACTGTTATGTAATGCGCACCCTGGCCTCAGGATTTTTTTTTCACAAGAAGTGCCCACCCCTGATATCTACTTTTAAAATTTTGTAGATTATTCTGTGAAAACAATTTTTTTTCCAATTAGATATGCCATTTTCTTAAAAATGGTCAGATTGAGGTTGTAGCAGCTTGAGACTTAAATGCAGAGCCAAAAAAGAAAAAAATTGACAGTTTTTACCCCTTTCCCTCAGCTTTTTGAAAACAGCCTTTGTGGCATTTTGCCACGAAACCCTTCAAATTTATACTGAGTATTATTGAATAGTTCGACTTTTACTCATTCTCTTAGTACAGTAGTGGAAAAACCAGAGGTAGACCACATCTTGCTCTACAACCATGTCGTTATGTCCATTTTGATATAATTGGCACTTTAGGTGAAATTGCATTGAAGTGCCTGTATAGTAAGCTCTTGTGATGACGCGAATTTCAATTTCTACTGTAAGTGTAACAATTGCTTAGTAGTGACATGCAAGAGAGACACCAGGAAAGTCAATTCAACATTGATATTGTGGGCCCTCACCTTGCTCAAACTGAAGCATCTTGCAGGTGTGCCCCTTATAAATTTTTACATTAGCTATTAACCCCTTTGTGATGTAGGTTTTGTTGATCACCATAACATTTTAACAGGACAGTTTGGTATTAATTGTATATTTTGAACATCACTGAACTTCAACTATAGTGTTAGATTTTGAATAATTTTGTGTTAAATGCCTCTCTTATGCAGTACAAAATGCGACATACATTTTACGGCTAAGCGTCCTGAGGGAGGGTAAAATCCACTGATTGAGAATGTACATTGTGTCTGCATGTTGCCATGACAAATGGGACGTACAGCTTACGTTATAAGTCACAAAAGGGTTAAATATCAGAACAGCATGAGCTCTGCAGAGATGGAATATTTCAATTTTTTGTGGGATTTCTTTTTTTTTTTTTTTTTACAATTTCTCTTCTGTTCTCATTCCCACAACGAAAAAGCTTCCAAAGGGAGCACTTTTAATGTTGCAGAAGAACCTCAAACTGCACATTAATGCTTGTTTTTTAGTGCATGTAGACCTATTTCAAATAGAAAAGTATTTTTTGACTGCCCTAAGTAAGTAGTCTTCCTGTCAACGATTTCATGCACTTGGCAGATTAACCTTTTTACTTACATAATTACTGCTTCGGATGTTAATTACTTTTGTGCTTTTTTGTGTGTACAAAAGCTGCTTGTCTCCCTGGCAATGCCCATTTTTGCCTTATTTTTCTTTTTTAACAGGTAAAATTAAGACAGCAGCTGCTGGCTATAGAAAAGGATGTCACCCTTGATCCAGCTGAAAAGGCTAAGAGGAAGGACAATTTACTTCTAGTTCACCAGGCAGGGCTTTTCAACCACCTAAATATGCTAAATCAAGTTTCTACCAGTATGTCTCCATTAGCCACTGCTTTCTATCCGCCTGGTGAATGTGTCGAGTCAGTTCTTGGTAAGAGACCTAACCCTGTGGAAACAGTACTCACATTATTGTTCTTTAATACAGAATACATAATAACTTTATAAATACTTTATGGAAATTGCTTTGACTGCTCATACATTGTAAAATAATACAACGATATATTACAAGTGAATACAGATACGGAAAAAAGAATAGAGTTCAGTAGAATTTAATGATGCTTATTTTGTTACATAAAATGCATAGATTATAAATTATGAATGCGTATACACTCATATATATAGAAAGTCAGTAGGCCCCTATCACAAAGTTGAAAGTGGTATGTAAGTAGTAAATATCTTTGGGAAAATCAAATTCTTTTTAAGTTTTCATTCAATAGTTTTAAAGATCTTTGTTCTAAAGAATCGTTGTAGTGGTTTGTTTTGGCCGCTGGCATTCTGTATCTTCCTCTGCGTCCACTGAGTTGACTGTCATACTCATATTCCTTAAAGAGAGGGTGTGTCTTGTCTTTTAGTATTTGTTTTGACTTTAAGGCTCTCAAAACACAATTGTTTCACTTCCACCACCCCGCCTGCTTTTTCTATTATTTTATCTTTTTCCTACTGTTGATAGTGCTTCCCCAGCTTTGGATGCCAAAAGTCAAAACCCTGGGCAAATCTGAAGAAGAAAAAATTTTGGAGTAATTTTTCATGGACATTAAAAGATCTGAGTTTTCTAAGGCAGTACATACGAATTTTAAGTTTTGCAATTACACTATCAGTATTCTTATTAAAAGACAGTTTGTCTTCAATTACTACTCTGAGGTATTTAAAGCTTTGAACCCTCTTATTTCCTTGCCATCAATCACAATTAGACATTTTACAAGAGCAATTCAAAGGAGTAAGGAAAATTGATTATCAGCGAACACCCTGGGGATGCCTTAAAACATTTAAATTGTATGGTAATATTGATTGATGCTTGTGTACAAAGTATCAAAACATTCTGAGATGTTATTGTTCATTAATTTACATTTGTGTGTACAACTTTTCAAGATTGACGTATTTCAAAAGTAATTTTTTTTTCGGGGAGGGGGGTGGAGGTTGGGATAAATAAAACTAAATTCTAAATATAAGAAAATATGAAATATTGTATGTGAAGCAAATGACAATCAAATTACATAGAAAAGTTTTATAAGTTCATACAAAAGTACATTTTAAAAAAGGTGAAATGTGTATATGGAACAGAAAGTTTAAAGTGATCATTGATCTAACCATCATATGAAGTACTTTACCCCTACCTTGCCCTATGAAATTCAGTGGATATTATTATTAAGTTAGCTCATGAATAAGGTTTATTTTTAAACACTTAACGCTCGTTTGAAATGATACGTTTTAGGTTTTTCAGCTCAGCGATTTGCCCATTTTTTTTTATTGTTCCTGTCATTCATTCCACAATTAAGTGCAATAAACAGAAAAAGAACTGTCTTCGGTCTTTGAACTTGTGCACGGAATTTGTTTTTAGTACCTGATTGCAGATGTTGTTCAGGGATATGAATCTTCAACAGATCTTTTATATAATCAGTGGCATTTCCTTTATGACAAGTGAAAGCATTGCATTTAAGTAAATGAAAAGCAAGTCACCATTAGACACAGTTATGACAATATCATGTAAATCAAGCCATATATTTGCACAGATCTTGCGGCTGTGCAGATAATCACTATATATAGCCTGTAGACTTGAGAAATTTGTCTCTAGTCAAACAAATAGTGCATTTTGTTTATTTTGTCTTATCGCAATATTTCTCTTATGCTATTATTATCATGGTGTTGTTTTTTTTTAATCTGACATGTGAATGATTCTTTGCTCTTGATAATCTGAAAAGGTAAAGCACTTGATGATGCCCATTTGGAGGACCTTGACATCAGCAGCCTAGAGCGAGAGTTGGACAAGGACATGGACAACAACTCTGTCAGCAGCTCGCTTAGTACAGGCTTGTCCACCTCTGGTTGCTTCAGCAATCACTCCTCCATACCGATTGGCATCCCACCAAGCAGCATAGCTCAGCGTGGCAGCATCAGCAGTTTGTCCCAGTCCCCGCCGTCACCTTTTGGTAGCTTTCCGCACAGCATGCAACCCTTGCATCTGCAGAAGCAAGACTCTAGTGACCATGTAAGCTTTATTTCTTCCATATGACCCTTTTTTTCTTAGATTTTTCAAGGCATGTAGAAATCACTCAGCAAAACTGTTCATAACGCAGTTATAGATTAATATGAAATCTGCTTTGTGTTTTCTTAACAATGTATGCTTTTGAAGACCAAATAAAATGCTTTTAAAGCTACAGAAAGCTCAAATCTCTCTTTCTCTCAATCTGCAATTGTGAAATTTTTTTTTTTTTTTGCAGGCATACTTTTTTTTTTAACCAGTTTTAACATTTTCCATCTATAGTCATATTTTCAAGCTGAAAATTTCTATTAGCCACACTTTTTTTTGCCCTTTTTATGAAAGCTATATGTAAGTTTCTTGCAATTTTTAAAATCTCCTTCAGTCACCATCTCCGCTGCTTAACTGCTATTCTGGACTGTCTAAATATGGACTTGGATCTAGTGTGAGTGACACTAACTCAATGTCCCCAAGAAGTGCTGGACCACAGTCACCTATGCTTACTGGTTCATTCAGCGGAACTACGCAGAATGGAGATGTTGCCAAGCTGCGGGATGAACTTATGGTAGCCAAATCAAAGATGGCTGAGTGGGAAGGTGTTTACAATCAGGCTAAATGTGTAAGTGTGCTTTCACCTAAAATTTCATTTGGATTTAAGGAAGTAAGACAGTGTCTTGTTTCAAATTATATTGTAAGTAAATATAAAGCAGGGAAGCCATTTTTGCGGTTTTAACCGGAAATCTGGTTTTTCCGGATCGTCCAGTTTTTTCCGATCGTGCGGTTTTTCGTCCAAGAAACTATGATAAAAATCATAAAGAACCGGGAAAAATTTGAGATCCGGTCTGAGTGCCTAACTTTGTGACGGAAATATTTCGGGTTGTGCTGCCCGGAAGCAGCCAATGCAAGCTTTTGTTTACATCTAAGACCCGTCTCCTTTGTCACCACAGTTCATTAGCTTTACCGGTGCCCGAGTATACGATTGGACGAACTTGACCCCTGAACTTGCGAGAGTTCAAGTCAACATTCTTTAATGTGACCAATGAAAGAGTGATATCACTTCAGCACACCTCCATCTCACAACAGGCGTCCTTCACCTGCCTGCTCGAGTGGGGTGCCGATGCCCTAGACCTAGAGTCGAGATTCGCTTATCGCATTTCACTGTTAACCCTATTTTCATCCCTTGAAAACGTTTCCTATTTTATGATTTTGGGGTGCAAAAGCACCCCATACAAGCTATATAGAAAACAATTGGAATATTCCTATTTTCATCCTGTGGGGTGTAGATGCACCCCCCTAAT
>BMAT01010021.1:47124-68215 GCA_019649035.1 Elysia marginata | reverse complement strand
ACAGCTTACTTGTTTTGTCAATATTTTTAGAGCTAAAGTATATACCTTATTTAAAAAAAAAAATTGATATGAAAAAATAGTTCATTTATGCGAAGAAAGGTGGGTTTCAACAACAGGTACCATAAATAAATCTTGACACTGGACGTGAAAAGAGATGTTCTTTAAACCATTTAAATTTCTAATGTGATTAAACAGTTAGATTTTTTAAAACCAGAACTAGCTTATGATGACTATATAAAAAATATTGAATTTTTTTTGCTTGCTGAATAACGTCAACGTAATAAACATATGCGAGAGTTTCCGAAAATGGCCATTTTATGCAATTTTTACTTTTTTTTGTTTACTCTTGAACAACCAGCCCGCAGTGATCAATATTTTCATGGTATTTTGAAACGATTAGAAAAGCAAATAATATATATATGCAATGTCCAAAATTGTTATTGAAAACAATGTCATAGGCTTACTTAGGGAACACGTTTTTTTTTACAAAGGACTTCCATATCAGTGCAAAGAGAGAATGCTTATATTAAATGCAATCACATAGATGGCGCATATAACAATGCCGTGAACAAACCAAGTGCAGTATCTCTCATATGGTTTACACTGCAGATACTGCACTTGGTTTGTACCGGACAGAACAAAGAAGGCATCGTGTTGTAGATGTCACTTTTCGAGTTTCGAGCCTATCGAAAGAGCCAGCTGATGACGCAATGCCATTACAAAACTTCCTCTCTCAGTCTCTGCGTTTTCTTTGAGTGGCCTAGCCTATAATATTATTCAACACCATAAGCACTTATTTTCGAAACCTGGAATCTATGCGTAAGTGCGCATGTCTTTCACTCTTATTTACGCATCTTAGCACTCAAGCCATCTTTCTACTTGTTGGCGCTTCCCTGGCTATGTCTGTATGATCTCTCTGTTAAGTATCCCTGGCGTCTTAACCTAAATTTTTCTATCATTGTGCAGCCAACCTTCTTAACTGTAATGCAATTTACAATGTTATTCTTTGTTGAGATTGTTTTAATTTTCAAGACAAAACGACAACAACAAAAATGCATACCTCCTTACAACTCCTATAATAATTGTATTTTTCTATTAATCTCTCTTTCCACCTTGGCATTCTTAGCCCTCTTTCACCACCATGTAGATCTAGTTTTGTTTTAAAACTTTTACTTTGCGCAGCTCTGTTATTACTGCCTGAAACAAGCAAACAATGGACGAACAGTAATTAGCGAACATTAAAGTAAATGAAAATAAAGAGATTAAAGGAAAACTATTTTCAATATACGCACACACTGACGACAACACCGTAATGGTCAGTGGAAAAATTAGTTTCAAGACACAACAGATTTCTATTGTGATATGAAAACGTACAAAAAAGGGAATAAAATATTTAAATAGTCACCACGCGTTGGGGAAAAACGTTGAAATAATTGTTTAAAATAGAACTTTCTTTAAATTGTCTGCCATTGTTAACGTTCTATGTTTGAATTTCTTAACAATACTTAATCATATAAACAGAATACTCATATTAAAACTTTAAGTTTTTATGAAGCTTCATCAATACAGTTTTTAAAGGGTATCAATTTTAACTAAAATGAAAACAGTGTGCACTAGTGGTTTAGCCTACTTCGTGTTCTTTAAACCGAGGAAACTAAAAGAAAGATGCTGTCTCCTCAATTCTTAAGGAGCTTTATATGATAGGTGCTTTAAAAAAACAATGTTATGGACTTTCCAAACTAAGAGACAGGGCTCGCAAACAACGTTAAGAAAGAAAGTAGGTGTGTGTGTCCACACTAGATACTGATTTTTTTCAAAGCTTGAGTACTAATGACTTTGACTGCGCCTGAAATCATCGCCCACTCGACTGTACCTAACCAAGTTGAATTCACATAGACATGTGAAACTCTCCTTCCGCGGAACGCGGAACCGTTGGACATAGCATGCAGCACACCTCTTGTTCACACAAACATTTAGGTGCGTTCCCGAAAAAGCATCATTGATCCAGATAACGGGAAAGACGCTAAAATTAATATTCTTCAAAAGATGATTTCGAAGCATTTGGTATGTTTCTTCAAAACATTTTAAAATGTATTCCGAACATGAAATCAGAATAAAAGTTTGCTGAAAAAAGTCTCTCTGAGGTTTCTCTGGGCATGCCACTTATAAACTTCCTTTTACGCTTTGACATGCATTCGCAGTTCCGCGTCACAAGCAGCATCTTATGCTATCAGGTCCAATTAATGATTATTTTCTTAACTACCCTTTTTACCAACGTGGGTTCATTAATTCGGGAGAGTGGCTTTTCGTGTATATTTTATTACTGTTTTAGATAGAAGAATCATAGCTGTCATGTGTAAACGGAAAAGAAAGATAGATGCATGGAGAGAGATAGATAGATAGATAGGTGTACATAGAGATAGATAGATAGATATAGGTAGGTAGATAGAGATAGATTGATAGAAAAACTAAGAGAAGAGAGTGAGAGAGTCCTTTAGAGACAGATGTAAGTAGAGAGAGAGTCCTTTCGAGAGAGATAGATAAATAGAGAGAGAAAGAGAGAGCGAGAGCGAGCGAGAGAGAGAGGGAGAGAGAGAGGGAGAGAGAGAGGGAGAGAGAGATAGAGAGAGAGATAGAGAGAGAGAGAGATAGAGAGAGAGAGAGAGAGAGAGAGAGAGAGAGAGAGAGAGAGAGAGAGAGAGAGAGAGAGAGAGAGAGAGACTATGGCATGCCATTGGTGTCAAAAGAACACAGCAGTACTCGCTGCTGAAGTTCTACGGGGGATGCAAGTGGTTTTTGTCTTGGTTGTGATGCCCAAGATTTAGAGACTGATGTTTACGGGCATACCAGCTTTATACTTGCCTAAACATTTGATTTTTGTTTGTTTGTTTGTTTGCTTCTAATGTGCCTTGCGGTCTAGCGATGGGCATTCGGCTTTCGAACCAGGATATTCTGGGTTCAAACTTTGTGTTGGCATGTCTATATTATTTTACTCCCTGATAGAGGCAACTATCAAAAGTTAAATGTCTCATCAAGGCTTTGTGGTTCGCAGGTTAAGTCGAAGAAAAGTTTTGCCCGTACACTATGGTTGCCGTTCTCTTTCAATGTCTGTAAATCTGTCATACTCTTTGTCTTTTCAAACACCTCTCAGTCATGAAAACACACATTCCCACACCCATTCTCTCTGACTCTCTTTTATGAATTATATAGTGAGCCGATAAGACCACTATACCCACCCTTTTCCGTTATCGATTCGTCTGTTATCTTTAACATCTCACATTATTTTCTTCCTCGCAAAGTTAATATTAGTTGTTTGTTGTCTTGTAGAGCAAACAAACTGTCTTCCGACCACTTGTCCTTGTTTCCTTCGTCTCTCTCCTTCCCCACCAAAGCCCCCATTGACACACATTTCGTAAACTTGTTTTTCAAATAAGAGGAAGATTATGCTGTCAAAGGATGACAGGGGACAGACATCATAGATGCCGCAGATGCTGTTAGCTTGAGATTTTTTTTCTTCATATTTTGTGACTCAAATAAGCTCATCAAGTTAAGTGTCGTGTATATTTTGATGGAGAGAATGTCTAGCTCCTCTAAGTTTTGAGTCCATTTTACTTCTTTTGTAAAATTAAAACAACCCCAAAGCTCTCTACCAAAACGTTTGGAAGGTTCGCCCCGTTCGAAACCCAGGGCCGCGGTAAATTACTTTGAGCTTTCTAATATGATGTTTTATACAATGTAAACCTAATTTTATTAGTCACACTGTTTGAGATTAGTAAGATCTTTCTTTTCTTTTAAAATGGAAAAAAATAGGTTGGATGAAAATATCAAATTAAACCAACCCGATAATTCTCTTTCTGTTAATGTTTTATGAATTCTAGATCCTATTTGATGCTACAATTTTATGTGAATTTTCTTTTTTAAAGAGCCGGTTATATTTTCCACGATTGCTTCTATTAAGTAATTTCCTTTGTAAACAACACAGAGCAGTGAACCATTCTTTCGTTATAAACGAAACCACAGCATATTATCAAAATTAATTACGATAAAAGCAGGGAGATACATTTAATGCACTAAAATTATTAATGGGCTTTGACTTAATAATTTAGAGAAACACACGTGACACATCAAAGATTTTGTATTATTTACATGGCCAAAAGAAAAGCAAGAGACGCAACAGATAATTTAAAGTGGGAGATAGATAGATAGATAGAAAGATAGATAGAGAGAGAGTGAGTGAGAGAGACAGAGATAGATAGAGAGAGATAGATAAAGATAGATAAAGATAGATAGATAGAGAGAGAAAGAGAGAGATATGAAGGTAAGATAGAAAAAGAGATGGTGAGGTTGAGAGGCAATACAGAAGGTTAGGTTTTTTGGTTTTGGTTGTTAGAATTTTAACGTCTCTTTTCAACTACAAGGTTATATCAGAGACGGCGCTTGGAACAATTGAAAGCGTGCTGCCACACTGTGAAGTAAGGAGCGCTTGCATACACCACACCCAGTCACATTATCCTGACATCGGGCCAACCAGACTTAGCACTAAATCCAAAATGCCAGACACTAGGCAGATCAGCTGCTAATACCAATTTTAAAATCCTTGGTTTGACTCGGCCGGGGGTCGAACCCACACCTCCCGATCTCTGAGCGAGTGTCTCACCGCTAGGCCACAGAGCCGGTAGAATACAGAAGGTTAGAAGACTACTATGATCAATAGGACAGAAAAAGAATATTAGAGACATTAATATTGGAAACGACTCCTGCATAGTTTTTACTATTCAAATATAGGTTGAACAAGATTGGGGTTATTCGGAAATAGGAGAGAGATACAAAGAAAGAGACAGAGGTTAAGATGGAATAGGAAAAATTAGAAATTAAAAAATAAACGACAAAACAGTGCGTTATTAAGATTCAGAATTGTGTAAAATGGTCAATAAAAGAATATAGAATGAAGAATTTGTCGAGATAAAACGTGTTAAGTATGTAGTAGTACTCGTTTATAATTAAAAGCAGTAAAAGACACACACTGGAGACATACTGTAGGCAAAAAGGGGATAAGGAAAGCGCTAGACAGCCCGCAAGATATCAGCATAGTGTAGAAGATAGGGTAAATAATCTACAAGAACAATGCAAACAGACACAAAAAAGTGAAATCACTGGCTGCATTGTTCCACACGAATATTTCAGAAGCCATATCACATGAGAAGTTTTACTGAAACATAGAGAGATACCGAAACAGAGAGAAAGGGGTGAATTGATAAAGACAATGAGACTGAAAGGGGGATAGGGTTGTGGGAGAGAGACATACATAGCTGTGTGAGGGGGTATTAAAACGAGAGGAGAGATAGATAGATAGATAGATAGAGAGAGAGAGAGAGAGAGAGAGAGAGAGAGAGAGAGAGAGAGAGAAAAGCAGAACCTTAGAATCTGCAAAACAAAAACTTGACATTCCTTAAAAAGCTATGTCTGCGCTTCATGCCTTCGTTCATAGTGGCATCTCAGGGACACACATTTTGAGCTGGCTTGAGTGCATTTGACCGAAGCCCCCTTACCGAAAGCTAGATCTATTTGATGGTGAGTTCATATCTTGGCCAAGGACATGTGTGCCCGTTTCTTGTCTGGGAATGTATGCACTTGGAGTTATACCCGTTCTGCATTGTAGGTTAATGTACGTGCGCACAGAAGTCTGGGAACCGTTCGTAAAACAGCGTTAGCTAACTGGTAGCCAACCCTACCCTCACTTTTTTCTTTTTTCCCCTAATTGAAATACGAAATTTGCTATTTTGGTCTATGACAAGATATAAAACCTAATCCGTATTTTGCTATGAGTCGTTGCACCCTCTGAATTTGCAAAGGATCATATTATTCGCTATTTAGACCCTACCCTAGTCAAATCTATCACCATCCCACAATTAAACCATCTGAGGTTCGGCTTGACGATAGATCGCATAGCGTGGAGCAGTAACGTTAACATATTCAGATTCATCTGATTTAAAAGGACAGATTTGAGCTATTCAGAAATCAAGAACTGCTTGATATTTTCAGGCTGATCGTCAGTGGGCGAAATAAAAAAAAGGGGGGTCACGATCATTAGCATTTTACAAGTCTCAGTTCAAAGTCATATTCAGCGTTGAATTTCCATGGGAAAGTTGCCAGATCTAGATGGATTTACACACCTAAGTCATATGATTAAATTTTTATTTTCTGTTTGGCACGTACCGCCTGCGTGGACGCGATTAGGGTAAAGCTACCTCTCTTCAGTTGATGAAAATTAAGCAAAAGTTGCAATAAACCCTCAGTAGGTGGTAGGCCTAGGCTAGAACTGTACTGACGGCAGCTTTGCGTGGGGACCTACTTATTCGAATCTCAGATGACTTGATTGTATGGCTTGGCTACAGATTCGACAAGTGAAGGGGAGCTTTTAAAGATCTTTCGCGGAGCTTTGGGGTTTCAACGTCTCTTAAGTTTGCTCTTCATTCTTTGAGGCACGGTGACAGGGCGCGAACACTCCGAGCAAGCAATTAAATCTTATATCAAAAGTCAGTGTCAAGGAGACAATAGAGACCTTTAGCACACGCACCGTGTCTCACTACGCGTACGTGAAAATCGGGAAAGCAGATTGAGAAACTATAAAAATAATGAAACCAGTTTCTAAAAATAAAAGCAGATTGAGAAACTATAAAAATAATGAAACCAGTTTCTAAAAATAGGTTCTATTTTTAGAAACTGGTTTCATTATTTTTATAGTTTCTCTTCTATTTTTAGAAACTGGTTTCATTATTTTTATAGTTTCTCAATCTGCTTTCCCGATTTTCACGTACGCGTATTGAGACACGGTGCGTGTGCTAAAGGTCTCTAATTATCATTATGACTTCATAACTATCTTAAAATATTGAGCCCTTTACTTGTATTACTTGCCTGTTTAAAACTTCTGCACATGTTGTTACCATTTTTTTCATATGCCACTGAACGAATGCCACTGTTATGTATGCAGATCTACATATGTATGTGTTAGCTATTCTATTAATTAGTGTGCTTGAATTTTGGAATCATATCAATTTGCTAATATTGGACAATAAAGTTTATCTCATCTTAATATATGACTGTTTTATTTTTTCCAAGCGCTGAAGATCCGCTAAGACGCCAATTTTTATGTTGGTTGGCAGAATTAAAATCATTCCAGGAAGACAGAAAAATACATCCGAAATTTTTTAATGTAAAAATCTAAAATTCTATTGCTTTTTTTTTCTTGTTTTACGGAGTGACATGTTGGAAGTGTGCTTTTTATTACCCATTATTTAAATCTTATAGATTTACACGCATTCTGTTGGATAGAGAAAGAGAGAGAAAGAGAGAGAGAGAGAGAGAGAGAGAGAGAGAGAGAGAGAGAAACAGAGAGACAGAGACAGAGAGAATGAGAGAGAAGGGAGACAGATCTAAACTATAGAGGTAGAGGTCACAACACTTGGTGTATACCTACAAAGAATATAAGGACCCAAAAGGATGCATGCATATCTATCACATCTAAACAATAGGTAATGAAAAAAACAGACATACAACTTACCACTCTGTTAAACAGACTAAAAAAACCCAAAACAATACAAATCTAGGTTTATAACCTTTCAAGAAAACATAATTGAAATCTAAACAAGGATAATGGAACATTTCCGAATTCAAAGACAATGTTATTCGTTTAACACACTTCTGCCTTCCATTTATAAAAATCATAGGCGGAAGAACACACATAAACAAAATAGTTTTGTCCGCTTCGAATGTTGAATTTTGTTGAATATGATTTAGACCTTGATCTAACGTCTAGATTAAGAAGCTAAAAATTTGACTTACATCTAGAAATCAATTTAGATAACCCAGATCTAGAAGAATGAGATTATCTGCTGCCCCTGTATTTGATGTTGAATTTATGTATTGCGCGAAAGACTTTAAATACCTAAGAAGTCTGTTCATTTAACTTTAATGTTTTAGAAGACCTCGGTGTAAAATTCTTTATCAAAGTAAGAAAATACATAAAAAGACCCCTATATCAAGGTTCAGATAACAATGAATTTTGTGTCATGTATTATGCGTATTGGGCGTTGACTTCTAAAGTAAGGATGCCACCGATGATGAATCACTTTTACCTTTTACAAAATTACTAATAACAGTAAAAAAGCAAAATACAGGGGTATTTGAAACACCATTTACCCTATTTAAGTTTAATGGCACTCTAACAAAAACACGGATATGCAGAATCTATTAACCCTCAAGCAGTACTGTAGAGGGGGCGTAAAAGGGGGGGGGGAAGGTGTTAAACAGAGTTTAAAGTTTAGAGTCTGCTTTTTCATTTCCTAGAGAGGCAGTCTTTAAATAAGGAAATGTCTTACTTTTTTACTTCATTCATTAAATCTTTATTGTATCATGTGTTGTTACCGAAGAAGGCAGTAAAATAAAGCCGAAACGTTTTGATGGATCAATTTAGATCGTATTGTTTTTTATTCTTCTTGTTTTACGGAGTTATAGTTTGCAAGTGTCCTTTTTATTACCTTTTTGAGACAGACAGACACGGAAAAAAGGAGAATAATATGGAGAATGAGAAATACATATCATGAACAGTTAGAGAAAAAGGGACACATGTAGGCAAATAAATAAAAAATTTCATTGGCAGAGTAGAAATTAAAAAAAAAAAGAGAGGACGCAGTAAATATTCTCAAAAGCTCTCTAAGCAGGGACCTTTAGCCTGTCCTCTTGTAACATTCGGTCACTGCTCAGATCATTAATAATCCGCCGTTTCTCTGCACACGAGGTCAAGACTTGCCAAGTAATATATCCCTTTCCTTCCTTGATGACTCGGCGGCCGGCGGCGGGACTGCACGATTCTGTCTCCATCTGACCGTTAGTGGCCTATTTTGAAACCTGACCCTATCCATTGTTGTCTTCACGACACTCCTCAAGAATGCGTTTTCTTAGGTACCATCGCGTCATCACGCACAAGGTTAGTGTCTACAAACAATTGGGCGGACAAGAGAAAGAATTTCATTGGTTAAAGTTCCCAACCTTCTCCATTTGCGCAGTGAAAGCCCACGCAAAATGTCTTACATTGAAAATGAATGTTTTCCTTTTACGGGCTTGAAAATATAAATAAAAGGGGTTTCCTTGTTGCAAATATTTAAAGTTGCCCCTTTTCAAAAGTAACGTGATATTAAGATTTTATAGCATCAAACAAAATAAAATTTATGTAGGTTTTGACTTTTTAACTGTAAAACTAGATCTAGTATAGGTTAATTGCACTTTTAACTTTGGAGCTGCCAGAAGACATCCCTACTGAGCTATGATGGGTACACCCACTACAATGACTATAGCTGTCTCTTTTCTTATTCTAGCAGGTGGGTCTTGTGAAGTATCAAATTAATTTTTGAAAACCAAACAACAATGTTCTGCTTTGCCTTCGGTCCTTATGTTAGCGACATGATTTTTCTAATCTTGCCGACAAAACCTCTAGATATTTGAAGCGGAAAATGATACAATTAAACCCACAATTATTAGATATATCCTGTTTTCATTCAAGATTTTTAGGGATAAATAAATAGCTTTTTTTTTGGATTATTGAATATCACGGACATTAAATGTAAAGCTTTAATTTTTTCCTTTTTATACTTATTATTTTCATTTGTTCCTTTACTAATTTAGTTTCTCAAAACGATTTTTATTCTATTTAACTTAATTTAAGCTACCTCTAGTTGATACGTAGACAGCCTTACATTAATAGAAGAGCCATTTCATTGTACTCAGAAAGAGCATCGATTTTGTGAAAAAGTTATATGTTTAAACATTCTCTTTCTTGTCCCTGTTTATAAATCACTAAAAATAAAGTTTTATGAGGATTTATCACAAGTGATTTGACGGTTGACACCACTTGCTGCCACAACTAAAAGAAGTCGCTCACTGTCTATAGCATTGCTAGAGACTTTTAAGACTATGAAATTGAAACCTACTATCATTTAATACTTCTTGATTTGAAGTAGGAATCGCTCAGGAAGATTTTTGAAATTTTAAAGCTTATTTGTTATGAAATAATAGAAATAAAAATAATCACACTTTTTAGTAGGGTTTATAAAAGTGCCAATAATTGCTAGTGATGAAAATTAAAAAGTTCTTGAACTCGTTGAAATTTTGCAAAAGTGTCTCCAACGTTTATATACTTGTCTTTACATTTCTAAGCTAAACTGATAAAGTATTCAATGAAACTCTTCGTTACACATATACTAATTATGCCGTTAATTTATCCCCATCGATGTTAGTAATACTATCTTAAGATTTTACCCAGCAACCAAACCAAACAGGACGCAGAAAAGCAAAATTTAGAAAAAAAGGTAAAAAAAAAATCTCTAATAAAAAAAACAACAACCAACAACAGCACGTTCACAGATAAGCAAGGGGAAACATTTAATGAATCCCGCAAAAAAGGCCCAGTTATAAAACGTAACGTGTACCTAATCTATACCATAGCCCTTGTTCGACTGAATAACTTTCCGTGTCTTCCTTTACTTCTTTTCCTCTTTCCTCTCCTCTTCCACCGATCCTTTCAAGCTTATCAGTCATACCATAAATTGGTGTCTTTATATAATACGACAGAACCAACAATTTTAATAAACCTGTATTTATAAAAAAAAAAGCTCTATACTCAATACTTTAAACATTGTTTATATTTGTAACTGAGATGGTTTTTTTTATATTACTTCGGTATTATACTGCAAAAAGAAAAGCATATATTGTTTTGAAATTTAAATAATGGCTTTATTTATGTCACGCTAATTTGTGAAAAATTACTTCTGTCGCTGTTTCGTTATACATATGTGTGTGTATATATATATGAATGTATGTATGTATATATGTATATATATATATATGTGTGTGTATATGTGTGTACGTATATATATATGTATGTGTATATTATATTATGTATATATAAATGTCCATTCTGGTGTATCATTGTATAAAAAAAAAGAACCAATATATGAATATATATAGATGTTTATGAATACATGTGCATCTATTGTATTTTGGGCCGATGGTCTCATATACTGAATAAAAATTAATTCAATTTCAATTCAAACCTTCCACCGATCCCTTTTCTCTTTTTTCTGAGCATCAGCATCTTTTGTTTTTAAATAAAACTTTTAATATAAGAAAATCAGTCTCTAAGCTACAGTAAATCGCAATTGCACTAATGTTAAACAATGAGACATTAATTTTGTTTATTCATTTATTGGTATTAGACAGCTTCAATGGAAAACCAAGTGTCTTCTGAAAAAACCGCATAAAACAATTAATGGATTCTTATATATAAAGCTGTGACTGTGATCCCTCTTTTTACCCTCGCGCCAAACAAAAGCGGAAAAAAGAAATATTAGACACGCAACTGTCTCATCGACAACAACACACCATTGTAAGACCTTCGTTTTGTCCTAATTCCAGATTGCACATTGCGTAATTTAGCGTTTTGTTTATGAAGATGACGGACGCTCCTGGAAGTAAGGAACACCATTATTTTGTGCAACAGATCATTGTGTCAAAATTACCAATCGTACGAAAAAGTCCTACTCAAAATTAATGGAGGGTCCGCCTCTTGATAGACAAAACGCTCTATGCAATGGATCGATTGATTCAAAATTTTATTTTCAAACTGATCTTTTCCTTTCCCGCTCAGCAACGTCCGGACAGTCGGTGGAAAACTGCGATGGTCGGCTGGTCTCCTGCATGATCAACCCGTGTAGCACGGCCTCGTGTCCAGCGTTTACCACCGCGGAATGTATCCCAAACTACTGCAATAAATGTTCCGCCAACTTCTACATCCGGGGTCAAAAGGTCAGCCAGCAAGACTGTACTGGTAGCACCAACCCAAATGGGCAGTCGGTCAAGAGAGTTTCCAGTGCTGTTGACGGTAAAGGGAAAACATTAATTAACGTGATAAGGAAAGTCGCACAGAAGCCGCCTGCAGATCGTACAGCGATACCCAGCCCAACGCCGGACTTCTTACTGGAACTGAGGCAGTTCCTCAACATGCTCTACCGACGCCTGGGTTAGCTTAGCCAGTCGCTTTACATCCCCGTACTCATCGGGACTAAGTTCTACTTTAGATTGCCCTCTCAAATCGCGACTAAATATAACTCTAGATTAAACCTTTCCATCTCATGACGAAAAATTGCAGTCACACAAGCAAGAGAGTCCAGTCTATTTAGATTCCATAACCATTCCTAAACTTAAAACCTCTTTTTATGTGGTATTTTAAAGTTATTATCTTCGGTAATCTCACCTTTTTTAAACATCAATAAAAAAAAAACAAAACAAAACAAAAAAAAACAACCAAACAAACAAACCAACTAGAACAACAACAAAAAACAACAACTGAACTCTTAGCTACATTTTACATTTGGGAATGACATTAGAGCGCAAGTTATCGTTCCTGTTGGAAAAATTCATTCAACTCAATTGCGATAATTTTGTGCTCTATTCTCTTTGCCAATCCGAGGCCTAGAAGCGGCCTTGCCTCAGCAGAAAGTAAATCCTGGACAACGCTGTCGGTGTCCACCGCAGACACCTCGACTTGGTCAGATCTAAGACTTTTTAAACCCTTTTTAAATTGTCATTAAAGTTAAAGAAAGAAAAGCCACAACCTTCGCCATGCATGCAAATCATGGTCTTCAAACGGCTACAATGACTGATTTTTCAAGTATTGTTTCAGCTCATCACACAACGAGCTCTAGTTGTCATTGGTTTGCTCGCTTATAATTGCTAATACACTGCAATCAGAATCAACACCTTTCTAGCGTAACAAACCTAGGGTATATAATAACACTTTTGGATTATAGCTATTGTTATTAATAGGAAATTATTACTTAAATTCTTGAAAAACCAGACTGGTGAGAGTTAAGACTTAGGCTTGTACTGTGAAAAAGGAAATGTTATATTGTGATCATATCATGTGGCGAGTAATTTGAAATCCTCAGCTATGTTTATTACCATTTTGTTATTTTTTTTCATTTCTAATAAAACGATTTGTACTAAGTTTGTTTTATCGTCTACATTTTCAGTAACCCCTGTAAAATAACAAGAAAAAACAACCAACCCAACAACAAACAAACTTTGCAGTATGTACTGGCAACGGTTTTTTTTTTTTATTTTAGTTCACATCATCCATTAAATTTTCACTGATAAAGAATTCGTAAATTAAGAGAAGGGAGAAAACCAATCAAAATAAGGACCAGAGCTATACGAAGGAGTAAACTCGTATGAAGTTGTGCGTATTTGATCTGAAAATAAAGTCTTCCTAAGCTTTTTTATTTTAAACCAACTACGGAACCGTATTAACAGTACACGAACTTGTAATGAGTTGAAACCACCATCTTCCTTTAAAGCTTGGCTCGATATTATGTTATGGAAAAGCCAATGGTTGGTTTATTCGATAGTCGAGTCACCATCTTAACGAAACCATGTGAGGCGTATGTGTTCATACTTCATACTTGAAAGTATTTACTGGGCCTTGAGGAGCTGAAAATTTTAATAATAATAGAAGCTAAAAGTAGTTGGTGGTAATACAAGCTTTCCAAAGAAAAGCAACAAACAACAAAACAACAAAAAAACAAACAAACAAACAAAAAACAAACAAACAAAACAAACACAACACCCCCCCAAACAGAAAAAGAAAACCTAAATAAAGCCACAAATGTAAGACTTTATAAGATTTCTGAACTATGCATAGCAAACATTAATTTCAAATAAAAATAAACAGACAACGTAACACACAAAAAAAATTAACGGTAAATAACCTCTGAAAAAAAAAACGAAAAAGAATAAAACTACAAGCTATATGAAAGAATAAAAAAACCCCAAGAGGCGACTTGCACCCATGTTCAAAAAGTTTGGTTTGTCGAAATATTTTGACGTTCATAACTACCATAATTACAGTTTAAACCATGTTCCATTATTATGTTACTTTGAATTTGTATGAAAGGATTGCAATAAAATGGGTGACAATTGTTTTGAAATTTTCAAGGTTCAAATTACGCTAAACATCACACTGGTTAGGAAGTTTTAAGAACTTCTTAAAATCATGAACAACTGAGGCACCAAAAGATGTAGTTAAAAAACAATCCAATAAAGAATAGCTAAGATCACCAGTAAAACAACTATGATCTATTTTCAAAGGGAACTAATTTACACATGTTCAAATGGGCCTGTTTAGATTAGGTTGTCCCCCTGTACTTCAGAATTATTCTTCATGATCTATTGTAAAATTGCTGTGTCAAATGGTGTGAACGATAGATGCATGTGGTGAATATTTCAACAACAGCAACAACAACCACAACCACCACCACCACCACCACAACACCAAAAACAACACCAAAAAAACAAACAAACTAAGCTCGTCAACAGCTAGTGCTCCATAACCAAGTTACAAAAATCCGAAGTATAAGCCATGAAAAAAAAAGAGGTGGGCACCAGGTTAACGTTTAAATAAAGCTCAACACAACAAAATAAACTCGTTAGATGTAGATAGCTACGTGAAAACACCCCCAACCCCCATAACCCAAACTGACATTATAGAATCCCACCCATATATCACAATTGCATTGGACATTATGATTTTTCGCAATCAATCCCCCTCTTAGCCTGACTTCGGACTAACCATACACCGTACACCACACACAAAATGAACACACAAGATGGTTGGTTGGTTGTTTTATGTTTAACGTCCCAGTCAACTTAGAGGTTATATCAGAGACGGCGCTGGGGACAATTGAAAGAGTGCTGCCACGCTGTGATGTAAGGAGCGCTTGCGTACACCACACCCAGTCACATTATCCTGACACCGGGCCGACCAGACTTAACACTAAATCCACAATGCCAGACAATAGGCGGATCAGCTGCTAATACCAATTTTAAAGTCTGGTTTAACTTGGCCGGGGATCGAACCACGCCCCCCCCCCCGATCTCTGAGCGAGTGTCTTACCGCTAGACCACAGAGCCGATGAAAACGCAAGAACAACTAGTGCGAGAATGACTGCTCATAATTAAAAATGTGAATGTGAATTTTTTTTGTTTGACGTATGACCACAGTCTTGTTAGATGATATTTTTTGCGCTGTTTCATCTCAGAAGTTTGTGTAGTCTGGCTGAATATCATGCTTTATGAGATAATGCAACTCCGGGTAGCTTTGCTGAGACACCCACCATTTATATACACAATCTTTGTCAGATGTTAGTTCTCACCATGACTTTGATTTGCATTTTGATGAAGATCGTAATATCCAATCTATACTTGTCTGGTCAATGCATAAAATACTAGAGGACTTGGAAGAATGTGTTTCTGGTAGTATACAATGTGTGATTTCTAATATTTCCCAATGGATGATTATGAACAAACATAAACACCGTCCAAACTGGAATTATGATCTCGGGTACTGCTAAGCATAAAAGTGTGAATTTAAATGAGAATATTAGGCTTTGTGACTAGGAGATTGATCTTGTTGAATCAATTAGGAATTTAGATGTTATCCTTGATATATTTTTCTCTGCTTTAATTTTCTTTAAAATAACATTTGTAAGATTTCGCTTATAATCTGCACATTCAATCCCTCTTGCTCTCCTTTATTTTTAATTTGTTTTTTTTTACAACAACCTGTCTCTTTTTCTCCTCTTTTGGTGTCACTATCTATTTCCCGCGTGTTCCCCTCAATATTGAAGTCAAGAAACAAACAACTCTTCACCCCCACCCTCTGCGTTGATGCAATTTTTTTTATTTAACTTTATACAATCTTGACATTTTTCTTCATCATTATTCTTTATTCACCGTCTCTCTCACACTCTATTCTTTGATCTCCTCCCCAACTCTCATCATACCTCTATTTCTCCAGTCTCTATCGTCCCGCTGTGTCATTTCTCTCTCTCTCACCCCCCCGCCCTCTAGCTTGCTTTACTTTTCAATCCATCAAGTAAATATTTTTTTGCTCTACATAGTTTTATTAAAATTGCGTCTTTTACCGCGTCCTTTCCTACCTTTCTCTCTTATTCTCTCCACATCTCCCCTTTCATCAACTGTGTGAATTTTTAAATTCTAGAACAAGCGCTCTTGTAGTGATGAGAACTATAACCACTAGGTACGCACCTAATTTATATTAACAAGGCCTACTGAAATAGCTTTACATACAAATTCTAGTGCATCAGTTTATATGCCATATTTGTAATCTAGAAAAAAAACTTTGTTTTTTTATAAGTTCGTGTTCGGAAAAGCTAATTTTCTCTGTTAACCAGCTTGTCTCTTTCTTCTTTTTATCTCTCTCTCTCTCTCTCTCTCTATCTCTCTCTCTTCCACTTTCTCTTTAGACCAAGCTCTATACAAAGGTCTAGATGATAGATCTTGTAAAAGTGTCCTTTATCAATGGACCTAAACTCAGCAACTAAATGCCAAATGTGAAGGTAATTAAATTAAATTTAAGTCTCATTTATTGCTACCAAGCCTAAAACCTTAATTGGGATCTAGTAAAAAACGATGAGTGAAAACGTTCAGGCTCAACGTTTATTATATTCCAAAATGCTAAACACGCAAACGTGCAAAAAAAAAAAATAATATGGCTTTAAGCGCTTTACTACATCAGAAAATCAGACGTAGTAAATATCTACCAGCAATGTGTTCAATTTACATAGAAAAAACCCCGTATAATTTAAAGGTCCTGAAATAATTATATGTGGTTACGGGATGACAATGCAAAAGCACTGTGTTTAGACATTCATAAAAAAAAACAGGCAGAACTGATTAGCAATTAGAAAAAACTAATAAAATAACTGCACAATTGCCTTCCTTAATAATTAAGACTGCAAAAGGTTTAAAAATAACGAGGCATACTTTAAAGTTAAAATATACTGAAGATAATGTATCAAAGTATTAACATAAACTAGTCTAAGGCAAAAGGCCATGTCTTCTAACTCTTTTTAAAAATAAAAAAAATGGATAGGCTATAAGCAGGGAAACCTAGTAAGGCAAAGAGTTCGTTCCAAAGGTCAGGAGCAGAGTAATTAAATGATCTTATTCCTAAGCTATTAAAATGTACCGTAGTTTTGACCAAAAGTGATTTGTTTTTAGATTGCAGTTGCCGAGCAGGCCTATAGTTCTCAACCACATCAAATAGGTAAGACCAGAATAAAGGGTCTTTCAGACGCTGGCATTTTGTATTATCCTTGCCCTTGACTAGGAGCCAGTGCAGCTCGTTTTAGACAGGGTTACATCTTCTATTTTTGGAAAGTTTCTTTAAAAGACGAGCCGCATGATTCTGAAGGTTTTGAAGTTGCGATATTTCTTTTATCAGTTTTGCCTAGTAAGAGTACATTACAATAGTCAATTATAGAAATAGCGAAGGACAAAGAGAGGTTTTTTTTTGCAGTTTCTAGGTCAATGTAGGGTCTTATTTGGCTAATTTTCCTAGGCTCTAGGTATCAGACTTTCTTTGATGTGAGAAAATAGCCTTATCTCTGGACAGAATCTTATCAATTAGCATTCCTGAATTTATTTTACAAACGTTGAGAACAGAACAGTGTTGACTTTTGAATCACATTTGACGCACAGTGCAGGGTCTTCTGAACGCACTCCGACGTGGCTCACTGTGGCTAGATCTAGATTTTGTAGTAATTGAATTTAGGTACAAGAAGAAACAAATTGAAATGAAATTACCGTGACCGTATTTTTTTTCTGAAAACGTATCCAAGACTAAGACTTTGGGTGGAACATTTGTGCTTAAATAAAAAGTTCGGAATCCACACCCCCACCCTCACTCACCCACACAGATTTTCCAATTTTAAGAAAAAGTAGATATTCCTTGCATGGTTTTTACATAAATAGGAAATATATGCCGTAATAATACATGGCGCCCCCAACCCCTGGTTTTTATCTAACCTCACTTAAACCTTCCTCTCACTCTTTCCATCCAAGGTTTCATCGTTTTCTGAGTCTATCTATTTCTCTTTATGTCTAAACCTCGTAAATCCTTTTTCTCTTTCCTTTCAGCTCGTCTAAATATTATTTATTTAGTATCTGTCAGGTTAAATAGTTCCAATAAAAAGTGAAACAACAACAAGAACAACAACAACAACAACAACAACAACAATAATAATAATAATAATAATAATAATAATAATGATAATAATGATAATAATTATAATAGTAATAATAATATTAACAACAATAATAACCATAAGAATAATAATAAAAATAATGATAATAATATTAATGATAATAAGTAACATCGCTTCTTTCTTTATTCCTCTTCTTCATTTATCTTCACCTATGCCTGTTAAGATCTCTCATCCTTTCTTTCATTTAACTCGTTTTCTCCTTGTTTATCTATTTTTGTCTATAATTTGCGTCTCATTTTTTTCTGTTTGTCCCTGTCTTGCTTTCCTTTTTCCTTTAAGTTAACTAAAATGTATCTGAGCCTTTTATCTTAGCCAAATGTAAAAACCCGGCCGAAGCGCTTTGTCAACTTAAAGCTCAATACGTCTATTGATTTTTTCCATTGAAGAGCGAACTAACAGAAGTTAACAAAAATCTTGGAGCTTAGTGGCAAAAGACACTTTGGTATGAGAAACTTTTCATTGAATTGTAATTTAACATATTTTTTTCTCTCTCTCCATCGCTACCTCACACTACAATCAATCATTATCTCTTATAATAAAAAAAAATCTATATGCTCAACTCTATAATTTTTATGTTACCCACTGTCTAGATCTAGCGCTTAAACTATTTCCAGACTTTAAATTCTGTGTAACTGAAATGTAGTTTAAAACGTCTCGATTCGAAATCCTCGTTGCCATCAACCCTGGCGCTCGTTAGAAACAAGAAGATTCGTGGAAAATTCCATTTTCCACAGAATTTGAGCACTTGTCTTACCGCAAAAATCATTTCCTTTTCATCAGCGAGCGAAAATTTCTGTCGAATGCTATACTAGATCTAAATTTAGTCAGACATTTTAATAGTATACTATGACCCGCGCATTTCGTAAAAGATTGGTGGGATTTGACACAGGAAGTTTATACCCCTGAGTTATGCAAAGCGAACGTTAAAATAAAAAGTTACTAAAAAAAAAAATAAATAAAAAGTTACCCCTCAAGCTGAGACAGTATAATTCATGTAGACATATGAAGTCTTTTTCTTACCACACATGAAAGTGTAAATGTTACGAATACTTCGCATAAACTGTGATTAAAATGGTTTAAATCATAGGTTTCAGATAAATGTCAGGAGTTGCTATCTCCGGATATAAATCTTTACCTAATATACCTGTATTTAGAGTCCCCCAATTAGTATAACTCGCTTCTTGTTACTAATTAAAATATTGTCAAATTGAAGCAAATTCAAAACAATGTCGCCCATATAGTCATACAAAAGAAAGGGATAGACCTCAGCCCACCAGTTCTAAAACAGTTGAACTGGGTGTCAGCTTTATCCAGAATAGAGTCTTTAATGTTATGTACAACGTAGTTCGGTAAACATAAAGTTTAACCCAGACAAATTGAAAACATAAGTTTAACTGATCGATTGGTGGTGGGTATGAGTGAATATCATACTAATAGTCAAAGAGAATATCTCAAATTAATTTTGAGATATTCCACACATTGAAAATACAAAAGTCCATAAGCTGAAAGAATTCGGACACATAATAATCCTTATGAATTCTCCAACCGGATTTTCCTTCTTTACGCTTTATAACAAAATCGGTTAGATCGCATTTTGATTACTCTTTTCGATTATACGAATGATTTTAATCGTGATATGGGAACAAAGGCCCAGGCATAGGATATACATCCCTCGTTTATATCTTTTAACATAGTAACGCATTAAACTGTTGATTCAATCTAGTTCTTGTTAAGTAGGTACCCGGACTAATGGAAAACATCAGTTTTTCTTCACCATTTTGAAATTCAGGATTTTCTGTGTAAAATACAATAATCCGGACAAAACCACCCATATATCTCAAAAGGCGCTCTGTTATCGAGTTTTTGGCAGCTGAGAGGTGTTCTGCTGCAAACATTCATGCAAGAATGAAGACAGTTATTGTGAAATGTTCATTTCAGACTGTGCAGTTCGCAAAAAAGTGAGAATTGTTAAAGAGAGACAATTCTGCGTGATCGAAGGCGTTTGAGTATGCCCATTTCCGCACCGGACACGGCTCATTGAGAGAAAGTTGACTGCGTGATTAGAGCAAATCGAAGAGACAGACAAAAGGAAATTGCCGACAAAGTAGGCATTTCGAAAGAACAGGCCCACCATATTGTCACAACTGTACTGAGTTACCTAAAAGTCTCTGCCCGTTGGATCCCTAAGACAGCTCACTGGAGAGATGAAAGCGCAGAGAATGCACTAGGAGATGCATTTCTGCAACGCATTCTGACTGGAGACGAATCCTGATTCCACCACTACGATCAAGAATGTAAAGCCCAATCGACGGAGTATAGGCACAAACTTCTCTAAGTTAAACACCTTCGTCGTCGTGTAGGCCGTGTCATTGGACATCAGTCTAGAAACAAGAAAAAAAAATAAATTCATACATAAAATGTAATGTGTTGATTGGCTAGTACTAGAAGTATTAGTAGCAGCTGTAGTAGAAGTAGTAGTAGTAGTAGTAGTAGTAGTAGCAGTAATAGTAGCAGTATTAATAATAGCAGCAGAGGCATCAGAAGCAGTAGCTATAGTAGTAGTAGTAGCAGCAGCAGTAGTAGTAGTAGTAGTAGTAGTAGTAGAGGTAGTAGTAGTAGAGTAGTAAGAAGTAATAGAAGTAGTAATAGTAGCGGTTTTTGAAATTCGTAGATTGTATTGCAGATGAGTTTCTAGATAGCTTTTCGTCAACTACTGCAAATAAGCATTTCTGTGGTTTATGAAGTCCTAGGGATTCCTTTTCTTTTCATAAAGGCCTAGATGGCTGTGTTATCAGTCTAGCATTCCAAGCTCCCCTCTCCCAGAACTGTGTAATCCCCCGCTTTCTTACCTCCACACTCATAGCATTCATGCCCCTTTACCTAAGCCCCCCCCCTAAAAAAAAGAAAAACAA
>BMAT01010021.1:13316-26092 GCA_019649035.1 Elysia marginata | reverse complement strand
TTATTATTATTATTATTATTATTATTATTATGTCCTTTTGCATGGAAAGAGGTCACTTATAAATTTCTTATAAATTTTTTTTTCCACGTACTCTTCTCTGTGTAGTGGATGCCGTGAAATCTTTCTCCGCTTCAATTTTTAGGTAGATTGCGGTGTTTTTTTTGTTATAATTTAGAAAGTTACATTCTCTAGGTAACAGAAAAAATTCGAAATGTTCAAACCTAAAGCATATTTTTTAACTTTATCAATAACTTCTTTTAACACTGAAATCTGCGCCAAAAACAGAATATATATGGCGACGCACAAAATTTAGGTAAAAATGATCTGAAGTAGAGCACTCTACGATTTATGTTATTTTACCCTAAAACCTATAATACTACAGCTCCTCAAAGTTGAGTACTTTATGACATGATTGAGAAAAACCTAGATCTAGATCTGGACCTAGCAAGAACTAATCTCGATTAGTCTACCAAGAATATCCCGACGCACGATAATTTTCGTAAAGAACTTAAGATGGAGAGCTTTCTTGTTTTTAAACCCGGATATAAAATGTCGTGAAAAGGAAACATACGGCTTCAATAGTTCAAACCCACCACCAGCAATACAAGAATTAAAAGAGTTTGAGAACGAACTCACCGAGCACATTAGTAACATCAAATTTAAAAAGGCCTCTATAAGCAGCTTTTAGAGGAGATTAAAAAAACGATATCGATACTATTAAGAAGGACGATCACCTCTACGTACCTGCAGACAAATCCAGCAACTTCTACAGGTTAAAACCAACACAGTACGAACAGATAGATAGAACAGATTTCCTAAACAAAGCCATACAAAAAGAATACAAAAAAGCCGACCAAAAAACGGTGGGCGAAACAACAAAAACTGATAAACATATTGCAAGAATACTTGAATTAGACGATCCAATCAGCACAACAGCGGAAAAAGAAGCCTTCATTACACTAAAAGACCACACAAATAATTTCTTAAGTAAGCCTCCCTCCAGACTAATAAACCCATGCAAACCAGAAATCGGAAAAATAAGCAACACATTTTAGAAAGAATCATGACAAGCATCCAAGAAAAAACAAACGCCAACCAGTGGAGAAACACCAAAGATGTCCGAAATTGGTTTGATAAAATAAACAACAAAAAACGACCACACATTTATCAGCTTCGATAATTGCGATTTTTATCCTTCCATAAACAAAAGCCTTCTCGACCAAGCCTTCCCATAGTAACTTTTGTCAGGTGATACATATGCGATTTTTAAAATACTTATGCGGATTGGGTTATAATTTTCGGATAACAAAGTTTTTCTACATGATACAATTGCGAATATTAATTGCACCGTCCACTGCCCCATTCGTAGAACGGGCTCTTCAGCTAGTAAAAATAAGGTAGGACTAGACTTTATATACGATTGTATACACTGTAGCCTAGTCCTACTTTTGCTTGTTGCGACAAAGTGTTTCTCGCTGTCCGTAAGGTTAGCGCTTTAGCCTAGTCCTACCTTTGTTTGTACATATACATGTGTATAGCATACATCATTTTTTCTTTGTCTGTTCTACCCCCTCCCTACCTAAAGAAAAACAAAACAAAACAAAGTATTAGCAATACAAATGAAAAAAAAAACCCAAGAAAAAACTGATCGTACCGTCTCCGGGCTATTTCGCAATCAGCATAATCCATATTTTAGAAAAGCACGTGTAAAAAGCTAATTCGATTAAGCATCAGTGTCTTTTAACAGCCTGTTCTAATACCGAACGTTCTGCATACATCATTTCCTTTTTCGCCATGGAAGAGATTAATTATATGTGTTTTTAGACAGCGTCCGCCATCCAGGCATCCACACCAACAAGACAGATATCTGGGTGAGAAACTACCGGGGAAACCCGAAACTTTCAGAGGATGAGAACTGTCCAAATTGATGCATAGTGTGGTCTCACATGTTTTTAGTTGAGCGTTCTCAATTCTTAAGCTTGTTTACAGAAAATACAGCGATTAGTGTAACTTATAGCCTTGTCCATTCATAATAGAGGCACCAAGGCGTGGTTTCAATAACGCTCTTGTTTTTTCATGCGTCGGTTCTTTTATCACTTTTTTCACTTCCGAGTTCTCCACAGTTTTGGGGTAACATTTCAGAACCTAGTTAATAATGCTAATGAGAATACATCTTTTTTTTTGTTTACAGGGAGGAATATTAGATTCCTATATTAATTTGTAACAAGAGCCTATTCCTTATTGGAATTAAAAAAAATGTTGTGAAACTTCTTCATAAATTAATGTATGTTCAAGAATTCAGCGCATAAAAAAATATGAACCGTGGCAGAAATAGCAAAGAGGTAATTTATTATTGTGTCATTCATTGATTTTTCCAACAAAACAGTAAGCTCTGAAAGTAATTAAACCTTTGGGGGATTCCTTGATTATATTTGTGACAAATTGTCTGGGGGAAACCAAGTACAATCTCAGATAAATACAAAAAGACCAGAATTCTTCCCTGCCCCTGTACTCCAGTTGGTTTGGATGTTACACAACTATAGGCTTTCCCATGTTTTAAAATTAAAGAACCTTCCCATTTAAACACAAATAAGCAGGCACCGTTCATGCGAACAGATGGGTGTGACTGAAGCGGGAGTTTCAGGAGAACAGTAATAAAACTGGATACAAAATTGTCTTTTAATTTTTATAGTTATATGGTAATTGATTTAGTTTCCTATGTCTGTAGATGCCAAGGGCTGTCCAGCTTACCATATTTCAAATGATTGAAATATTGTAAAGGTATGAAATTAGCAGTGGAGAGAAGTAGGCTTTTTAGTGGAAATGCACGAAATGTCTGCCTTAAGTATGATTCGAACCTTCGACTTATAGATGCTTCGGCACCCACCGCCTTGCCACTTAGAGAAACATAGCTTAAACCATGTCGCCACTACGCTCCATTATTTATTCTTACGTATTTCAGTTTTCTTGCAATGAAAAGGCGGCTGACTATTCAGTTTTCTCAACACATTTTCCCCTCTCTAGATCATTCTTTTTCCGTCCCTGTTGCCTGCTCATGTGTCTTTCCATCCTTTGCACACCCTCTTATCTTTATTCTCTTCTTCTAAATCATCCCCCTTTTAAGTATTTTTCTGTTTTTTTTCTTCTTTACAAATGTCTAAATATTGCAATCGACAAAAAAAAAACTATGACATTTTTTAAACCCAAAACAGAAACCCTTTCAACGTGTTCTTACTTTTCTTAAAATTAAATTTCTTTTACAGTCAAGACTCAAAAGGATGAACTTCGCATAAATGTACGATAATTCTCTGTTATGTGATGACATCTTCACAAGGTAGTGATACAAAATTGAACTAAAGCGCATTCATCAAAAAATAAAAGTCACATCAGCTATATAAGAAATGATTAAGTTTGTTCAAAACACAATAACATAAAAATATAATGCCATCTTAGTCAAAAGGAGACGATTTATATTAAATCGTGTGCTTTCTCGATCAGCCTCGGTCTCACTTCATTATGAATTTTTTTTCGGCACTACTAAAGTGGTCCCTGCTCGGGGATGGTCCTTCAAATCAGCTCGGACCGGCATGGATTGGCTCTCCTGTCTCGACCTTGTTCAGCCTTATCTCATGGACAGACCATGAGCAACCCCTTCCCTCTCTCAACACAGACTAACCCTCTCTCCCTTTCCTTCTCTCTCCCTCTTTCGTTCTCTTTCTCTCACTCCCACTCATTCTTTCTCTGTCGATTGCAGCTTGATTAAAAAAAATTTTTTTGGCTGAACCACGGTTATACATTTTTATCACCCAGTTTTGTTCTCAAACCTATTTATTGTACACTGCACCCTCTTTATTTGTCATATCCGTTCGGAATTTTTCTTTGTCTCACATCCTTTTATTGCCAAAAATATTTTTCTTTTAACATTTCCTCCGAGCAGATTGTACTGCGCTCCACATTCTTAGAAATTATCTGATTCTCTTTTCCTCTTTTCATTTCTCCTTTTCTCTTTCTAGACTCCATGATTGTGCCTTCTTTTCTCCGTGAAAATTCCTATCATACGTTCTGAATATTATTTTACACGAACTAATCATCAAATCAGTAGTTATTAGTGAATAATCGTGTATCGAAAAAGCTGTAAGAACATTCATTTTTATTGCATAGTTTTTTTCTGTAGTTCCAAACAGGGGATGCGCAATCTATCATGTTATATGTAAGAAGAAAGGCGGAAGGGATTAATGTTTTATCACCCACCTCGATCTTGTGATCATGCAGAGATTTAGGTCAGCACCACCCCAGGCGTAAAAACATACAGTAAAATTCAGTCCAAGTCAACGTCTAGTCAATCAGAGTCAACGTCTATTCACTAAGAGTCAACGTCTATTCACCCAGAATAAACGTCTATTCACTCAGAGTCAACGTCTATTCACCCAGAATAAACGTATATTCACTCAGAGTCAACGTCTATTCACCCAGAATCAACGTCTATTACCTCAGAGTCAACGTCTATTCACTCAGAATCAACGTCTATTACCTCAGAGTCAACGCCTATAAGAGATGCTGCTCCTCTGTAACTCGACAAAGTAATTTCGTATTGAAAGGACCTGTCGGGGGCTTCAGAATATTATTGGATTAAGCACTTACAGCATTTTTGTGGAATAGACGCTTTCCAAAAAAATGTTCTTTACTTTTATTTTCGAAGGTGAAAACATTTGGGCAATCGCAACGAGCTTTTCTATATTTATCTAATAATCAACACCAACTTTTACATGAAGCAAACAGTTATTTTTTTCTCAATGTGTGACGATATATATACCCAACAGTACAAATTTAACTCCGCTACTGTAACAGTCTCTGATAAAACCCCAAAGCGAGGAAACAGAAATCTGCCACAGAACAAATTTAAAGAAAAAATTCTTAAAACAGATAATGTCCCGAGATACCTATTTCCTTCACCTCCACATTAAAAAAGAATCCCCAACAATCACAATAAGAGTTTCAGAATAATTTTCCATTTCCCTTCTCCTTTTATAAACCGAAAATTGTCGAGGTGACTTAGTGACGCTTTTTCTTTATTTAGGTCGCTAAAAAGTGCCTACATTGTTAAAATTTTCATCTTTAACTTTTGAGATTTGGTGAAAATACAGTGATATGAAAACAAATAAACAATTTTTTTTGTTTATGAATACATTTGCACCACTTAAGTTTGTTTATCAATTCTTAACACGCGATATGACCGTTGTTTTCACGTGGTCTATCCATCAAACTTTACTTGCCCATGTGTTTTCATGAAATTAATTTCCATTTTGCGCACTTTTAATCTTCCTTCAGTTTGTGATGAAACGCTTTATAAATAATGCTAAAAAAGGATTCCACTGGGAGAGAACAAAATCTGTTCATTTTTGCTTCTTTGCCTTAGAGTTACACTGATGTGTAAGAAAACGTCTCTTCTAACTGAAACACACTATGGACAGATTTTGTTTTCACATAAAATCTCAAAAGTTTCCAACATTAATGTAAAGCGTTTCACAATGAAACCCTTGAGTTCGACACGTTAACGCTGTACTTCATACTACGCCTCCCCCTCCTTTCCAAGCGCTACTTTGATACTTATAACATCATTCCGTACGCCTCCTAAACGTTAGCTACCACACACTGACCGTAAAACATGTCTCCCAGGCAAGTGCCATTTTTCAGACCAAGCTTGACCAGTGGTCAAAGAGGCGACAGCTGTGGAGAGCTTAGGCTTCCGGAAGGGGACACGGGATGGAGTTCATTATCCGTACTCAAGATATCTTGACCGGAAGAAAGTGAGAACTTTCGGCAATAGTAATTGGCCAGCGAGGTAGATAAAAAGAAATGGATTCTGAACTTATGAATTTGTCGTTTCTTTTTTCCTTTTTTCTTGTATTTTGATAATAGAGTGTTTTGGTATTTTCGAAAAAAGTAATCACACAACTATATTTAAAAAAACTACTTTTATATCGTTGAGGAGACTTTGAAATACGGTAGTATGCAAATGTATGTAATGACACAATACTATTTTAAATGTAAAATTGCCTTCAACAATTTAGAGGCGTTTGAAGTAATTAGCAATGGAACACATGTACTTCGAATTCTTGAAAAAAATTAAACCGCATTCAGGCATTTACTGAAGTTTTGAGTAATAAACAAAGAGATGGATTATAACTTATCCTAATACTTGCTCTCAATATAGAGCTTAGAAAACGATTGCATAGACCGCATAAGTCTTGTTTCAGACCAGAAAAAACCCAAGATCCATGTAAATTCCCCAAATTCCCTCTTTCTCGACTTATCTCCATTCAGACTTATTTCTTTATACAACCCACCTATCTATCTCCACTCCTCTCCCCAAAACACAATCACTTTTGTAGGGTAATAACGCCATCCTTGGTTGGAAGATCAAAAGAACGATATAAAATTAAAAAAAAATTCTGCAGCTTCTGCGATTTCTAAAGCCAATTGAAAGAAAGCCAACTGCGAAGATATATCCCAAAAGAATTGAGCAGGGAACATAATGAACAACCTGAAAAAGTGTACAACTATTTTGTAGGACAGAACGCAAAATTCGAAAAATAATTCTAATAAAAATGAAAAAGGCTATAAATCTAATAACATAAATCGCTCAAGGTGACAAAAGTCTTGCGTAGCATATATTAATACACTTTTTATTCATTCTGAAAAAAAATCTTTTTTAAACGATAGGTCCTCAAAAAGTGATTCAAAAGAGGATGTGCCCTAGAATCTGATTATATTTTCGCATCTCATTCGAAGGCCAGCAACGTCCGAGCTTGGCAATCTACAGTTATAAGCTAACCCATTGCATGAAGTTTATTAGGTGATTCAGTGATTCGCTGGCCCTGAGAAGGAATTTATGGTGTTCGATATAAAAAGGTTTTTCATTTTTTGTAGGTAGGAAAAAGGGGAGTAAAGATTCGGAGGGGTGAATTCGTATCAATACAGATTTTCAGTATTGCAATGAATCACTTTTCTGAGCGCACTTTTAACATTAAAATTTCCAAAGTAGTGAGAGGAAAAAGACGATTGGCTGTGGTTTTTGTTTTTTTAAATTCCGCATAGTGTATTTATATATTTTTTTGCGTTTCGTAAAGTGATCAATGTTTATTGCGAAGCTGTATTTAGATAGATTATGCACATTATGTTCACTAAAAATAACCAAGCTCTAGACAAACATTTTCTTGTTTGTAAGAAGATTAAATCTTGTTGTCTATTTAGCTAAACTAAACTATCTATTATCACCGTGGAAGTTTTGCGTCTGTCTTTTATTTTATAGCATTCTTTATACCAGCATCAGAATAATATCTGTATTAAATGCTCTGAAAAAAATCAATATCTAAATTCTAAGAAACTTTCCCTGTACCCAACTTCAACTTTTTTAGTAGCATTGTTCAACCAATCCTGAATTATTGTAGTAAAGTTTGGGTCCTTTCCAAAGCAGATCCTATCGAAAGATTTTATTCATCATTCCTAAAATCATTTCTTCGTGTAAAGAGTAGCACCCTAGCTGTTTTGTGTACGGTAAGCTAGGAGTTTTCCATTATTTGTTCAACTAAAGGTTAAAGTCATAAATTATTGGTTAAAACTTATTAGCGCTGATCGCAAAAATCTTTTCCCATCGTCAGTGTACGAACAGGTATTGAAATTGTCCCATGATAAACCAATTTTATTACATGGGCCACGCTTGTTAGAGATGTTTTAAATAAATGTGGAATAGGGTATGCCTGGATTACTCAGTATGTTGATAATAAATCGCAGTTTCTATCCATTTTTAGAGAACGAATTAGAGATATTTATTTGCAGGACTGGTGGGCTGAGGCTAAAGGTAGCAGTAGTTACAGACTGTATAAGCATATTAAGTCGTCCTTTTGTTATGAAATGTATTTGAGTTTATGTGTAAAAGCGCACATAATTTCTTTAAGTAAAATGCGTCTTAGTTCCCATGCATTTGATGTTGAGCGGGGTAGGTCAGGGCACAAAGAGTACTTGTAATTGAAAGATTATGTAGCGTCTTTGGAATCGTTGAAGATTAATACCACAGTTTAATTGAATGCAGTAAATTCAAAGAATCTAGTCGAGAATGTTTGCCTGAGAAGCTTGCAGAGAAACCAAGTATGTTTGAATTTTTCAATTTTAAGACTAGTAACGAACAAGAACTTAAAATGCTATCTGCTTTATGTGCGCGGGTGTTGAGAGATTGTCACGTGAATGAGTGTTTTCCGGCTGCGTAGCGCGAGCGTGTATGTATCTAATATGTGATTGTAATTGTTAATTGTACTTGAAAACTGTACTTGAGTTGAAGATTGAATGTTGTTCTACATGTATATTAATGAATTGGCCTCTACGGGGGACAGAGCTTTTACTTTACAGGGCCCAGATGTGTGGAACCGTCTACCCTTATCAGTCCAACAGTCCGAATCATTATCTAGATTTAAATCAGTTCTGAAGACATACTTATTTAAAAACTGAACCTTTATAAGAAATTTATTAGGAACCCTAAATTTACAATTTTTCTTGTCCATGTTTTCTTGTATCTGATATATCTATCTTTGTTTTTTTTAAATTGATTTCTTTTCTTCAATTTCCAATTGTCTACGTTATCCATGTTTTTGAAAACTTGTATGAAAGAAACTGTGTAGCTTTTATTTTGTCAAGCGCTTTGAGACTTTAAATTATTGTAAAAAGCGCTATATAAATTTAGATATTATTATTATTATTATTATTATTATTATTATTATTATTATTATTATTATTATTATTATTATTATTATCCAACTGGAGAGGAGAAGAAAAGTCTGTGGCGACTTTGCATGATTATGAAGTATAGAAAAACTAGGGGGAGCGTGGCATAATGGTTAGCGCGTCGGACTTGTGATCCGGCGATCGTGGGTTCGATTCCCGACCATGTCATATTGCAATTGCATTTGGAAAGCAATGTTCCATAGCTTTTCTCAGTTCACCCACCTGTAAAACAGATAGTCAGCTACAAGATTTGCTTGAATTTGTGATATGCGCTTGCAACACCTTGCATATGGGTTAACAAATGGCTTTGAAATGTAATAAAATAAAATAAATAAATAACATACAAAACTAAAAAGCATTCTAAAAATTTAATATGTAGAAAATCATCTGGTATGATGCCAAATCTCGTCCTTGGCCTTCAGTACAATGGAAGAAAACATGGCAACCAGAGCCTACGCGAAAAAAAGATGACGTACCATACCTGTGCTATATCTAGATCTAGGCCTGATCTAGACTCCAGCTCAAGGTATCTTCCAGATCTAGATCTAGGTCTAGATTATCTGTATTAATTACTGGATATACGTCATATTTTTAGAAACATAATCAAGATTCTAGATATAGATCTAATCTAGGTTTTACGATGACGTTGGGAAGTAACTCTTGATCTCGATCAATCCAACAGTACTTTGCAGTCACACCCAGTATCTCAAAGGAGAGACAGTGATAACTTCTGAAGTGCAGTATCTATATAGATCTAGTTGTTGGTATATCGCCTCTTTAACTTTTTTATTCAATTTCTTTTTTTATATTCATAAAGCGATAAGACAACTAAAGTTCGACCATAACTCATAACAAATTATCCGGAGGTAAAGAACTCACTTTCTTTGTTTCTTAAAACAATCAAGACGATAATTGCTTTTCTTAGTAGGTTCACAGCCTCTCACTTATAGCAACATGAGATGAATATTTGTCGAAGACAACACTGAATGGCATACTTTACATGAGTGCTGTCATATTATACAAATAAACCCCTAATATTTTGTCCTTAAAATTTACTTCCTGACGTAGTTATTATTAAACTAATAAAATCGAAGTGCTTAGCATAACGCTTTGATAACACTGCTAGTTTAGAAATGGCATTTTTTAAAAGTAAAGTCCAGCAAAAAGGCATTCTTTTTATAAAATTCTACCATTATGGCGTAGACAAAGTAGCTTGGTAAAGACAGATAGACATTTTAGTAAATAAACTCAACGAGCAGAATATGAATAAATCACAGACGGTTCATATATGTTGAACTACAAAACAAATGTACTGGTTTTAAAAATACTATACTCAAGCACAACCACACAAATGTATAACACTTCTTTCCTTTACAACTACAAGAACCACAATACTGTAGAAAAGGACGTTCCAATCCATATTAATACTTAAACAAACGAAAAAGTCATTTCAAAAAAATAATTCTTGACAGATTTTGCATTAAGATTCTTGCACGAGTATAGAAGTTTTGAAAGTGTGCAGATTGGACACGAATGAAAACTTGTCTTACTGCTATGCACGCTCTTTACATGTCCTTATTGAACACCTCAAAAATCGATGCATTGTTTTTTCGCTCTTTCTAAGTCGCAAAAACTTTTTCTTTTTCTAGGCTAAGGGGAAACCAGTCTGTACATTAGGCTATTAGAGACCTTTAGCACACGCACCGTGTCTCACTGCGCGTACGTGAAAATCGGGAAAGCAGATTGAGAAACTATAAAAGATAATGAAACCAGTTTCTAAAAATAGACCCACAGACGTTCTATTTTTAGAAACTGGTTTCATTATTTTTATAGTTTCTCAATCTGCTTTCCCGATTTTCACGTACGCGTATTGAGACACGGTGCGTGTGCTAAAGGTCTCTATTAATAAACCAGTATGCGCGTTAGGCTATGAATAAACCAGTATATGCATTAGATTAAGAATAAACATTTATGAGCACTATGTTAAAAAAAAACCTTTATGTACATTATGCTTAAGTTATATTTTTATGCGCGTTTGGTTAAAAATAAACCTATACGTGCATAAAGCTTTATGCGCATTAACGAGTCTATACATCAGGTTAAGAATTAAGCTGTAAGTGCATTCTCATTGACAGTTTGGTTGTTCATGCTTATTTCAGAAACACGAAATAAAAAGTGTTCTGTCTTATCCTAATCGTCTTTGGCACGAATCGCGCGTGCCAGAGTTGTATCGTCACGCGTATAAATGCGGCGTTATTTCAAAGCGTGATAAATGCTTGCACCTTCTTTTACAGAGATTTTGAAAATTAATTCACATTTCTAATTATTCTTCGTACCTGCGTAAATGGAGAGACATAATCATTATCCAAATTTTAGATTACACGATATTGAAGTAAAAAAAAATATTCCAGACACGCCAAACGCGCTAATCTTATTAAGATAATGTACAGCCGTACATCCTTAACATGCAAATAATTGTAACGGGGAAACAGCTAATTCCCTACAAGGTTTTTTTGCTTTGTTGTTGATTATTTACTTTATGTTGACATCGTTCATGAATGTGCGCTTGTTATCTTCACATTATTCTGCAAAGAATTGTTAATACATGAGCAGTTTTCCAGCTATACCTCCACCCATTTCTCTTCTTTACACTTTGTTTTTGCTTTTGTTTTTAGCATAATTATCTCTCCCTCGTGCCGTTCTGCTGTTTTTATCTCCCCTCCCTGCTCCATCAAACTTTCTCTCTTTTTCACTGACTGCTAGAAATCATACTGATTTTTTTCGTTCTTTCTTCCGTTCTGTCTTTCATTTTGTCTGTCTTTCGTTTCTTATTCTGTCTGTCTATCTTTGTCTTAGTTCTCTGTTTCGCTCTCTTATTCTCTTTGTCTCTCTCTCTCTCTCTCTCTCTCTCTCTCTCTCTCTCAATCTCTCTCTAACCTATTTCGAAATTCACCCTAACACCAATGTATGTATCCTTTAACATTTGGAAGCTTGAAACGAAAACGAAAAAAAAATATTCTTTTTGCAGAAAAAGATATTTTATGAACGAAATAAGCCATTCTTTCGCTTCCATACACACGCTAATAGAGAGAAAATAATTTCCTGTAACGATCGTATTTTAAATTGAATGCCATAACCGTTGCCTATAAAAAGCTAAAAAAGAAAAAAAAATCCAACGTTACTCATTTTAAATTTTTTTACCAAAAAATATAATAACATAATTTCTATTTAATGTTCATGTGCAATTTTTTAAAGTCTTTGCTTTTAACGTATAGTTAATGTTCATGTGCAATTTTTTAAAGTCTTTGCTTTTAACGTATCGTGTTCCTGTTGATTGCGTTTTTCATTCATTGCTTGTTATTCTTCTTGTCCTTCCAGTTCTTCTTGTTATGCCTTTTGTTCTGGTTGTCCTTTTTTTTTGTCGTTGTCAACGTCGTCGTTGTTGTTGTTGTTAATCTTCCTGTTCTTGTTCTTGTCGTGTTGTTATTCTTCTTTTTTTTGTCTTCTACCTCATTAGCTTCACCTTCTTGGTAAAGTAATAGTATGAAAATGCTTGAGATGTATATGATGTAACAACAGTGATTTTCCTGGTTATCTCGAAAGTTGTAATGATATTGATAACGATGATGATGGAAATCCAAATTAAGAATGAGAGAGAATGAGAAAGAGGGAGGGAAAGAGAGAGAGAGAGAGAGAGAGAGAGAGAGAGAGAGTGATAGAGAGAGAAAAGAGGCAAAATCATACAAGGATAGTAAAAATAATTATGATGATGGTGGTGCTGATAAAACAAGAACGGTTGATGGTAATGATGATAAATACCGTTAGATAAAGATGGTGGTGCAGAAAGTACGGATGATGGGTATGGTACATGACAACGAATACGATGACGATTCTGACACAGAAGACAATGATATTTATAATAACAAAAATAATAATTATAATTATAGTAATAATAATAATAACAATAATAATAGTACTACTACTACCACTACTACTAC
>BMAT01010020.1:183663-201007 GCA_019649035.1 Elysia marginata | reverse complement strand
TTATCATTATTTTTATGGTTGTTATAATTTTTATTGTTATTAATATTATCATTGTTTCCTTCAAAATTTTGCAGGTCCCTATTCTAAGTGGCGAAAGTATTTTAACGCGACCATGACGTACAGAATGAACTCTGACATTTTCAAAAGTTATGGCCAACTTGACTTTCAGCCGAAAGCAGAAAAGGACTTGCCTGATTACAGTAACTTTTAAGTTTCTCTCTTTTGATCTCTTTTTCTCATTTTCTTTGCCCCTATCCCATCCCTGTCTCTTCTTTCTTAGAACCTCGGTTAACATTAGGTTTTTTGTTGTTATTTCGTCTTTGCTTATTTTGAAATCTATATCTTCATGTACGTTTTAGCATTTTGGTGTCTTTCATAGAAACTATATTAAGATTCAGAAAGTAAAGGTTTTTAGATGCTTGAGGGTATTTAAGGTTATACTTGATTGCTATCTTAATGCTCCCACATGCTTCTAATTTTAAAAGAGGCCTGACAATCATGTAATCTCGGTATCTATTCCTTCGTCCATTTCCAGAAGAAATAGCGAGGAGGAAGACAAGGAGTATAGTTTGGTTTGTCAGTAACTGTCAAACCCAGTCCATGAGGATGAAATATGTGAAGGAGTTGCAGGTAAAGTCGAAAATTTTTGTCATAATTGTCAAAAATGCTGGAGGCTCAAAAATTAAAACCGAAAAAGCGAGTTTCTTTAATGGAGCTTCATTTCCACAATGTTTCACGATGAAATGATATTTGTTTTTGTTTCATTAATTGTTATTTTCAGTCTTCGAACGTTGAACAATCCAACATTGAAAAACATATGTATTCAGTATGCGAAGTTTCAACGCGAGTACAGAAAGAAACAGACACTGAAAACTTAAAGAACTCACTAAGTACGATTTTGAAAAAAAATTCCGAGGGTCATTGAAAAAGTAGCGAAAGAAACTGCAGGTGTTTAGGTACGTACAAATTCAAAATGAACTTCAAAGACACAAGCATCTGAGCTATCGAAGAGGCAATAGACATGAGAATAAAAATACCAAACATGAAAGATAAACATTTAAGAGTTAAGCTTAAAAAATAGAAAAGATAAAACATTAAATACAGTCAGGAAAATAGTGATAGGAAAGAGAAACAGAGAAACATTGAACTGAATTTTTTTAAAAGCCGAATGTATATAAAAATCACACAACAACACGGCTATGATCAAAGCAGTCCAACAGCTTAACCTGGTAAAGAAAAGTAAACAACTAAGAAGACGAAACATGGGAAATTGTCATTCAGCCAAATGAAAAGCTAAACTTTATGGACAAGAATGCGTCACTTATTGGACTATTCCAACTGGAGCCAAGAAACTTAAGAATCCGATAATGACGGAAAAATTAGGATTAACAGCAGTAAAAACCCCGGAAAAATGGTATTGACGCAGAACTACTGAAATATAGTCTTGACACATTAGAGAAGCATATAACAAGACTATTAAATAAAACGGGTAACATTTGCAAATCACTTATTGGACTATTCCAACTGGAGCCAAGAAACTTAACAATCCGATAATTACGGAAAAATTAGGATTAACAGCAGTAAAAACCCCGGAAAAATGGTATTGACGCAGAACTACTGAAATATAGTCCTGACACATTAGAGAAGCATATAAAAAGACTATTAAATAAAACGGGTAACATTTGCAAAAAGCGATAAAAAGATATTTTTGGAACACAAAGCATCAGAGGACCAAGAAGCAGCCTTTATCGTAAATACTCAGAATCTCTACAATATCACGATAGATTTAACCAGGAAAAACACCATTCAAGCCTCCACCCTCAAAGATTAACATGGACAGCTCAACATCTTATCTTACATGTATGCCCACATCCAGTGCTTCGTGAGACATGGAGGGCAACATAGTGAATTGTTTTCAGTAAAATCAGGAGTCCGGCAAGGCTTTGTTGTATTTCCTCTTCTCTTTCTGATTGTTATTGTTTGAGTTATGAAATGAGCTACTAGCCAACAACCTAGAGGAATCACATGAAAGATCTTCAGCCATATCTCACCCACAAAAAGATATGCAGGAAAAAAGAAATTGCGCGGAAGTTTTAGCCAGGTCGGTCGGGTTGAAAATGAGTCACTCAAAACTCAAAATCTATACGTTTTCGTTGATGGAAGGAGTGTGGATGTCGAACATTTTAAGTATATTGGAATCTACCTGACTGCAGATAGTAACATCTAAAACAAAATAACGGTTAGGGTAGTTTGGGACTCCACTGCTTTTAACAAACCAAACGCTATCTGGGAGCTAAACATGATAAAAAGAAAACACAAGATTGAAAGTGTTCACATCCAAATGTTTGATCTGTTTTAATGTATGCCTCAGAGACATGGAGAACCGACCAAAGAGCTTATATTTAACTCAAGGGTATCGAGAGCCGTTGTCTTAGGAGAATTTTGGGAAGTCGCTGGGAGTATAGGGTTACCAATAAGGAAACAGTTGAAATAAGTGGAATACAGCCAATTAAGGAGAAGTAAAGAAAAGAAGATGAAGATGACTTGGGCATGTCCTTAAAAAGAGCAAATCTCAACATTCTCTGATTGTTTTCGTGTCGAATCCACAAGGAACTATAAAGAAAGAAAGACCACAGGGTGCCTAAAGGAGATCAATGAAAAGTAAAAGATTAGAGTCAGGGAAGACATGGAACGAGCTCAGCTGGTTCGTTCATGACAGATGTGAATGGAGGAAGTTTGTAGGTGCCCTATGCTCTGAAAGAAACTGGAGAAAATTATATCCTACATTAGTCCTCTTAAAAAGTTTAGTACACATAAATCGGTGGCTAAAAAACGTCTTCAACTTTGGAGCGCCATATCTTTAAGAGTCTATCGGCAATTGTCATATAATTTCGGCATATGGTAAATAAACTATTACTACATTTTACACGCCAAAATATCAACGAAATCCATCAATAGATAAGGAAAAGTAAGGTGTTTTGCTACCTCGCACACAAGTTGTGCAACCCAAAAAATTCTCATAGTTCAAGGAATCAATTTCATTGCCAAAGGTGACTGGCCACCACTATCTCCAGATCAGAATCCGATGAACTATGCAATGAGGGATTCGCTTGCTGAGGTCTACATGGGAAGGTCAATTCCCTTTACTGAAAATGGACTGAAAGGGAAAATAAAGTAGTGCTGGATACATATATATATATATATGGGTATTAAGGAAGTGAGAAAGCCAATCGCAACATTGCGCAAATGAGTAAGAGCTGTTGTTCAGCTGGAAAGAGGTTCTACAGATCCTTGAAAAACAGATAACACTGGAGTTTATAGACTGTTTTATTCCACATTTGAGGTGCGTATTATCTAGAATCAAATAACTTCTATACCAACTAATCTAGAAACTTCAAACTTGATACACCCTGACATAAATATTTTGTCTTACTCAGTGTGCAGTTTCATGTCAATACCTCAATAGTTACGGACACAAAGTGGAGGACGTTTTGGGGGGATCACCTGATATATTGTATCCATCTCCAACGGGTTTGGGGTATAAGATTTGGGGATTTTTTTATGTCATTATTTTTTTACTTTATTTGTTATAACTTGTGTATCGAAGCTTGTTTTCAAACTTGTTTGTAATGTAATTATTATTATATAATATAATCGTGAAAGGATTTATATTTTGGGAAACATACAACACGGTTCTATTAAAAATACAAAAACAAATTAAACGAAATGTTGAGAAAGAGGGAGGGGGTAGAGAGAGGGTAGATAGAAGGGGAAGAAAGATTGAGAGAGACAGGAGAGAGAGAGAAATGGAGAGAGGGACAAAAAGAGGGAGGGAGAAAGAGAATTATGGTAAAAAGCATATTTAAAACTTATTACTCTACTAAGTATAGTGTTTAACAGAGAAAAAAATAGTATAAGTCAACATGCGTTTAGGAGCTTGGGCATTTAAAACAGTTGCTATTATATGCATTCTTTTTTTTTAATTATTAAATTAATATTTAATGCATACAAACAACATTTGGAGTTCTTATTTACTTTGTCGGTAATGTGCGCATTTTCCAAGAGTGTTGTGATTTCTACCTTTTCATTTATGTGTAAATAGAGGGAAAGAGGGAGACAAGGAGAGAGAGAAAGATAAAGAGGGATAGAGAATGAGAGAGACGGGGGAGAGAAAAAGAATGAGAGAGAGAGAGCGGGAGAGAGAAAACTAATGAGAGAGAGAGAAGTAGAGAGAAGAAAAAAGAGAGGGAGAGAGAGGAAGAGATTGGCAGAGAGGTTTTGTATGTAATATACAGTCAATGCATTTAAAAACAAAAGTAGCTTTTCTCTTTGCCATTTAAACAAAAGTACCGTTTATCTAATAAATGCACACTTTTTGTTTTTATTTTTATTGCGACAAGATATTTTTTGTTTTATCATTTTGATACTTCAAAACGAGAATTATGAGAATTAGTCCAGTCATAATAAGAGAAAAAAGGAAAATGCAAGAGAATTGTTTTTTTGTTTCACTGTGTTTGGACATGGATGCAGATTGCGGCTTACTAGCTATATAAAAAAATCTAATCCATGATGGCAGAGGAGAATGTCATTCAGAGGTCAATAAAGGTCAAATTGGGGATAACCATATTTACCTTTTATTTTATTGTGATATATTAATTTTTCAATATATTGCAAAGAAGCAAAAACCTTGAAGTGATGTATATCAACTGACATGCACAGTTCTGGAAAAATAGTTTCACATTTGTAGGAGTTATGACCCTTGGTTTTAAATTTGAGATGCCAAAATTCTACTTTTTCCTTACATATCTTTTAAGTGTCGCCGTATCTGGCAGTATAATAATGATACAGTGTCCTTGTTTAATCTTTAGTTTTTGGTTCGTCAAGTTATATGAAAAAAACAACATTCTATTCAGTTTTAGAAATAATTTCTTCTTAAATGGCATCCATCAACCGGTAAGAAATGCAGTCTCTTTCTTTAACTATTGTATTTAACTATCAAGTTAGAAGGTAAACAATGCACTTAATTGTGACAGAATTTCATTTATTCTTCGGTAGTCAAAAGTTTAATACCCTTGCTTAACTTTTGGTCGAGCGGAATTTCATTTCAGTTCCCTTAAGGTCAGCAGAGGTCAATACGGGTCATATTAGGGATAACTGTATTTAACTTTCATTGCCGTCATTACATTGATATCTCCACCGATTGAAAATGAAAACATGATCCCATGTGTATCAACTCATACACCAAGTTCTGTGTAAATATTTCAATTTTGTAAAAGTTATTGCCCTTGGTTTGGTGTTGAGAGGCAAAAATGTTACCTTTTACTTAGAAAACTACTTGTAAAAGCATTCAGTAGTATAAAAAAATAATACATTATCCATTTTGTAAACTTAGCATTTCGTTCGTAACTTTTTAAGCAAACTAAAACATTGTTTATTCAGTTTTAAGGGTAATATTTCTTCTTAAATCCAATACATCACTATGCGAACAATGCAGCCTCCTTCTCTTAGTGTTGTGGCTGACAAATAAAAGCCTGAACAGAAGATATTTGATTGCGTTCAAACGTTGATATTTTGCCATGTCAGGAGTCAAAAGTTTGATCACTTCATAAAATATTTGGTCCATTTGAAGGTGACTCATAGGTCAAATAAAGGAAGAATTGCAGATAGTTGTATTTAACATTTCTTTACTGATGTTATATGGATATTTTGACACTGCAAAAAAAAAAAACAGAAAACAAAGCAGTAACAAAATATGAGCTAGTATGTAACCATTTTTTATACCAAATTCCTGACAAATACGTTGAAAATCGTACGAGCTTCCCTTAAAGAGATTGTAGCGCCCACGGTTGTATCCTTACTTGTGGACAAGAAAGCACTTCGATTTTCCTAGGACAGCAGAATACACAACAAACTAGGACTTGGGAAGTGAATACAAAGACGACATGAAAACTGGCTACCGGGTCTATATTTAAGAACTCTCGACTTTTTCCATCAACTTGTTTTGTTAATAAAGTAGTTTTTTGTGCAGATCAGCCTTGTTTCTTTGTATCCTAAATTGGTGACCCCGACGCTGAACTTGTAATATTTAGATCTAGATCTACGTTGCTTACACCTTTCTAGATCTACAAGTTTACAAGCTTCATAAATCATGTCTCAACCTCAAGAACAAGGTGAGTCGACACAGGCAACAGATCTACTCTCCGCACTAACAAACCAGTTATTGGTACGTGCCGGCGGCCACATTAATTCAGTTTCTATCAAACTGCCTGAAATTTGGACCACGTCCCCCAAAGTGTGGTTTGCAAGGGTGGAGGCCCAGTTTGTAACTAAAAATATTACACAAGACCAAACTCGGTGCGATTATGTGGTCAGCGCCCTCGATGTCAAAACCGCTGAAGAAGACCAAGACGTTTTGGTGAAGCCCCCCGATGCTGATGATAAGGCCACCCTTAAGAAGGCCTTAATCAAGGCATTTGGAAAGTCTCAGGCGCAGCGCGACAGCGAGCTCCTTAACTTAAACGGTTTGGGGGACAGGAAACGTACTGTCCTAATCCGCAAAATTAATGCTCCCAATGATGACCCCCAAACTTCAAAGAGGGCGTTGTTCCTTTCAAACCTCCCAGCTGACGTACGCAGCATCCCCGCAGGACAGGAATTCAGTGCTATGGAAAAACTTGCAGAGGCTGCCGATCGGACTTGGGATGCGCGTTGTGCGCAGGTCCAACACATCATGCAGGCTACTTACAACTCTTCTCCTACCACAGTTGAAGCCGTCATGAAACCAAGCACACAAACCCAACGTCGCTCGGGACCAAGAGCACAGCCAACAGTGTGTTTTTATCATCAAAAATTCGGCCCCAATGCACGCAACTGTCAACCTGGGTGTAAATTTTCGACCCTATTGTCCAAGCTTTCGGAAAACGAAATTGCCAGCCACTAGGCGTGGCAGTTGCTGGCACCTCGCATAACCAAACACTCTATCCGTTGTGGATCGTACATCCGGAGGCTCTTAATTGGTAGACACAGGAGCAGAGGTATCTGTATACCCTGCTTCTGTGCAAGATCGACGAGCCTAACAGCCTACCAGTACTCTCACCACCTCTAATGGCACATCTGTTCATACATGGGGAAGGCGCAGCGTTTCACTTGCGATTGGCCGCAGGCGACAATATAACGACAAGTTCTACCTCGCCGACGTCAACCGCCCTACCCTCGATTTTTTCACAAAACACGGAGTCGCCATTGATCTCCGCGGCAAACGCCTGTTGTCTCTCGACAATATTTCTATTCTCTTCCGAGAAACCAAGTCTCCCCTCACTCTTGCAGGTTTGGGATTTCCCCTTCCGAACAAGTTTTCCAGCCTGCTTCAGCAATTCCCTGAACTCCTTAACCCGCATTTTAATCAATCTACCAACAAACACGGTGTTGAACATCACATCGTCACACATGGACCTCCAACTCTTGCCCGAGCTCGTCGCCTGGATCTAGAAAAACTTTCTGCCGCTAAAAACGAGTTCTTACAGATGGAGAAAATGGGTATGGAGTGTCGTTCAAAGTCAGCATGGTCTTCATCCCTCCATATCGTCCCTAAACCTAATGAAAAATGGCGACCATGTGGGGACTACAGGCGGCTGAATGCCTCAACTGATGATGACAGATATCCATTACCGCATATTCAGGATTTGACAACCATCTTGCTGGTTGTAGAGTCTTCTCGTAGATTGACTTGATCAGGGGATATCACCAGATTCCAATGGCCCCATCATCCATAGTGAAAACAGCCATGATTACTCCTTTTGGCCTCTTGGAGTTTCTCCGCATGCCGTTTGGCTTAAAAGATGTGGCCGGGTCTTTCCAACGCCTCATGGATGGAGTACTGCGCGACGTGCCTTTCGCCTTTGTGTATCTTGATGACATACTGGTTGCTAGCCATTCGCCCCAGGAGCACTCTCAACATCTTCAACAGTTGTTCACATTGTTTTCTGCCAAAGTACCGGGATATTAATAAGGCCAAGTGTATCTTTTGTGCTGATGAACTTGATTTTCTAGGTCATCATGTCAGCGCTGACGGAATCACCCCACTTGCTGAACGGGTAGTTGCCCTCCGTGATAGCAGAGCACCTCAGAATCGCACAAGCCGTTTCCTTGGAATGATTAACTACTACCATCGTTTTCTTCCAGGAATATTTCCCATTCTTGCACCACTTTATGCTCAGGCAAGTGGCAAAGGACAAAATAAAGAATGGACTAAAGAGTTTGAAGAGGCTTTCGACAGTGCCAAGGAAGTTCTCAGCAAAGCTGTGTTCTTACATCATCCTCAACCAGACGCCCCCACTAGCCTCACAGTCGATACATCGAACACTGCGGTTGGGGCCCAGCTTGAGCAAAGCCAAGGTCGATCTTGGGTGTACCGCTTGTATTCTCCTCCAGAAAGCTATCAGACTCTGAGAAAAAATACAGTCCTTTTGATCGTGAATTATTGGCATCCTACAGCGCCATAACAGATTTCAGACACTTTTTGGAAGGGCGGCTGTTTACCTTCTACACAGATCACAAACCTTCAACATTTGCCTTAACCAGTCAAACTGACCGCTCTCCACGTCAAACAAGACATTTGTCTTTCACCGCAGAATTCACCACCGACATTTAACACATCAAAGGCAAATTCAATGTCGTGACTGATGCCCTTTCAAGACTTAATACAATAGATACTACTGAGGACGCAACAAACCCCTTGGAGGTGACTGCATCAACTTTGATCACCTCGCAACAGATCAAGTTAACTCCGAGGAAATTGCTTCGTATCTTACAGCCACCACAAGCCCAGTACTCAAAGACGTTGATATTGGATCATCAACACTTCTCTGCGACATTTCCGTAGGGGTTCCACGGCCAGTACTTCCTACGCTTTGGGCTAGACCAGTTTTCAACAAGATCCATGGCCTCTGTCACTCTGTTGTTAGGCCCACGCAGAATGCCATTGCGGAACGCTTCGTGTTGCATGGCATGAGGCGTGACATCCGCCAGTGGTGTAAGGAATGTCAATACTGTCAGGCTTCCAAAATACATCATCATACACGATTTCCGCTCACAGAACGCTTGTCCCCATCGGATAGGTTCAAGAGTCTCCATGTGGACCTGGTGGGACCTCTTCCTGAAAGCCAATGCATAAGTCACCATCATTGATAGGTTTACGAGATGGCCAGAAGCTGTGCCTCTTCCTGATGCACACGCCTTCACCTGCGCCACAGCGCTGCTCCACCATTGGGTGGCGCAATTTGGAGTTCCTGAAGACATAACCTCAGACCGGGGAAGATAGTTCCTCTTCTCACTGTAGACCCAACTAAACAATCTTCTCGGTATTGCAGCCAATACAACTACGGCGTACCACCCACAGGCAAACGGAGAGGTGGAAGGTATCCATCGACAACTTAAGGCATCACTGAAATCTCGAACAACAAACTCTAACTGGTTTGCTGAGCTTCCCATGGTCCTTCTAGACATCTGCACACCCTGGAGGGTGTATCCTGGCTGCTCTCCTGCTGAACTTGATTACGGTTCCACACTCCGCATACCTGGGGAGTTCCTGCAACCCCGTGACGCACGTACTGTTGAACCAGACCTACCTTTCCTGAAACATCTCCAACAAACTATGCGCTCTTTGCAACCCCCCGCACCAAAATTTCATGGATACCACCCTGTCTATGTTTCCGCAAGCTTGGCGTCATCCGATTTTGTCTACTTGCGCAGAGACTCGCACTTAACATCCTCTCCAGCGTCCTTGACGGAACCTATCGTGTTTTAAACAAGAATGACAAATATTTCACTGTGGAGGTTAAAGGACGCTCAGAGACAATCACAATCAACCGTCTCAAAGCTGCTTTCGTCGCCCAATTGACCATCTGCAAGGACAACACACCCGCTCCTGCGAAATCACCCTTGACAGCTCCACCACGCTCTCGGTCTGACACTGTCCCACCTGCTTCTTCAGTTCTCCCCTCCGGTGACATTCCTGGTCCCAGTGCAACTACCCGCTCTGGCGGAACCTCGCGTCGCCCCGCCAGATTCCACTGATAATAGAAGGATTACCTTGATTACTCCTACAGTTGGACTGTATCCCACTGGAAGGGAGGGTTATGTAGCGCCCATGGTTGTGTACTTATTTGTGGACCAGAAAGCACTACACTATTCCTAGGACAGCACAATACACAACAGACTAGAACTTGGGAAGTGAAAGTACAGACGGCTTGACAACTGGCTACTGGCTCTACATCTTATAGCTCTCGACCTTTCCATCAATTTGTTTTGTTTAGATCAGCCTTGTTTCTTTGTATCCTAAAAGATAAAAAGTGGTCGTCTCCTTTTTTTCTTGTATGTCTTATAAATAATGCATTATTTAGCAGTATAAGAACAATACAGTGTCTTCGTTTAAATGTGAGTATTTTGGTTGTCAAGTAGCAAGCAATTTCAAAAAGATTTTATTGAGTTTCAAAAGTTGTATATCTTATTAAACCACATACAGAGTCTATACAAACAATGCAGCCCTTTTCTGTAACCATAACATAGTTGTTATCAAGTTGAAAGCTAAACGGTATTGTTTCGATTTTTTTTCTTTTTAAATATAGTGGACATTAATCCAACTGCTATGGCATGCCTGTGTTTTAGATTGTGTTTTGTCACAAAAGAGGCGTTTTGACACGACTTGACACCAGCCCTCACTTTTGATCAACTACTTTGGTGAAGGCAACGATGATTGTGAACAGCGAAGCTAGGTTAGTCGGATAAGATAGATGGTGCAGTGTGTATATGACGCATCATGGGGGCGCTGGTTTACAAACGGTTCTGGATCTTGCATAATCTCAGAATTCTGGGATCCATATAGCGCAGGGAAATGCACTGTCTCGGGCAATCATAGAGTATTTTGGTCGATTCCTGCCTGAATGCCATCGTCATTGCCAATCGGATCGACTCTGTTAACTACAAATGCAGTTGTCCTCGGGCTAGCAAACCACTGAAGCCCACTGAGCTATTGACAGTGCTGGTGTAAATCTCATAAATATTTGAGCGAATATCTTGCTGGAAGTCCGTCTTTGTTTGACAAGTTAATTAACTTGCTGTCCATGAACTGCGTGCAGTGGCAAGCTAAGCTACAGACAACGAAGGTGGAACTGATGAATTACCCTACGGATGTCTTATGGCTGAAATGAACATGATAGGCCTATCAATATGCCTTAAAGCTTAGAGGACTGGGAAGTGGAATCTGCATCTTGTTACTCCGCATGAAATGCTTTCACTCTTGGCTGCAAGTGGCAATTACTTGTACACCAAGTTTGTAAACCAGTACTTCAAAGACAAGCTTTAGCTTCAAACAACCAACCAAGATGAATTTGTTAGCTTTCAAGCAGGTCATCATGTCCTTTGAAGGGCCGATTGTTTTGAGGCCAGCCTCTCTTCTGACCTTATAATTGAGCAGGTTCTAATAAGGAGTGTCAAAGCATTAGAAGAGCTTAGACGCGACTAAGAAGTGTTAGAATCCCAGCGTTCGACGTGGCTTCTGTCCATGATGGCACGTGCGTATATAAATGCAGCAATGCAATCTTCGCAGGTTTGTCATTTACAATCAATGTACACCACAAAGACACCTAGCTGCTAGTAGTCAGAGGAAAGAGAAACAATACATGACGACTAAGAATCACTGAAAGAGTTCTGATTTAAAAATTGAGCACTGGCATTGTAGTTGATTCTATTATAAATTCACATCAAGCATAAGAGGCTCGAGATGCTGTAATGGAAAAAATGACAGAATATGAAGGAGAAGACCACAGCTTCAAAAGAATAAACCAAGTCATCACTGCGGTTTCCAAAAAAGCACAGTCAAGCTCGATTGTAAAACGGTGAATGTGTGTGCTCAGTGAATGTTTAAACAACTTGTGTCTACTGCAGGGGAAATAATGGTTTGGGACAACAGTGATGTCTTCAAATACGATTTGCCAATCATGTCTTTTTATTCTAATATCTTATCCGATAAAGAAACGGGGCACTTTTTACAGACGAACTATGGAAAATCATTTTTACCGATATGCCAAAGCTTTTATGAACTGGTGAGGTGCAGTTTGCCCCAATGGGCGGTGCACTTCTTTAGAAGATTCCCAAAAGCCATCATTCATCTGCGTAAGTCAAAACGGAAGTTGACCGCGTCACTGATATTCACTTCATAGCACATTAAATATGACTTTGCAAACCAGGAAGGGTTTGTTCCTTTCGAACCCTAACAACAAACTGCACTTCATTTATCTGCTTATCAGTGAGCTCCAAAATACCATTTGTATGGCTGTATTTACTTAAAATGACTCTTATTTCATGATAGTCTCTTAAGCCCTGGAAAGCGAAAAAAAAATAGAAAAAAGTGACTGTAACGGTTGTTTTTGCTGTTGCTGTTGAAGATGACATGATATCTTGATTTTTCTTATCCACCACGCTGGCAGAGGAGACGAGGACATATTCCTGCAACAGAGAAGAAGTGTACAATGCTCATCAAATCCTGGAACACAAAGGACGTGCAGCTGTCTCTCGGCAGATTGTATTACAATTTTCCAATAATTCATGCAGTTACTGGGTGTAAAGTCTGTTCCAATTCATCGTAATCATAATTGCAAATACAAGCTTGAAAAGGCGTACGTGCAGAAAACGGCACAATGATACGAATATTTGAGACAAATTTTAGCTTTTTGTCCGTTTCCCCATCGTTGATTGACCTTTTGACTTTGACCTTGGGTCAAGGTCACATTGAGCTGCATTTTTAGATGTTTTGTCTTTTACAAAATTTTGGTGAAGATTTTGTGTTTCTACTCCTGATAATTTTAATGATTTTTAATGCTGTGACCTTGACCTCTGTATTGAGGTAAATTCGTCCCAAATACAATTAGATTTTACTGACATTGTTTGTCAACATACCGCGACTGAAATCGCACCAGCTCTTGCAAGGCTTCTTTGTGTCATCCGCTGCAACTAGAGAAATGTTTGAGATACACTGAGATACACTGCGATGCACCTGTAAGAAACATGACCTTGACTGCTCGCCAGCGTGTAGAAAATGTAATAGCATTGTTCCAATTCAACACAATTGCAATTGCAAATAGAAGATTGAAACGATTTTTTAATTTTGTAACCTTGACCTTTGTATTGAGGTCAATTTTTCTCAGATACACTTAGATTCCGCTGACATTGTTTGTCTAACATACCTCGTTCTTTTTTCATAACTATGATCTTTAAAAATTAAATAATAATTAAAGAAAGGTTTTGATAATTGATTTAAACGAGGAAAAAACAAAAGAAGCGCATTACGACAATACTATTGTTTAATTATACTATTTCACTATAACGTAACAATCATAAAAAAATTTAAACTAATTAATAGTTTTCAAGAACAGGTTGTTTTAGAGATAATTCAAACACAAAAATTGACAAAAGCACATTTCAAGATAACCTTGCTGTTATAACTTTCTTGCGCAAAAACACATTTACGAAAAGGAAAGTAACCTTATTAATTGACATAGTTATCTAAGAAAGAGCAATAAACTCCGATTCCCAAATTTCATAAATCTTTTTTCTTTGTTTTTACACACGCTGGCCAATTTAATTAATGTTTTTGCGAATATTGGGTTTTTTTGCTTTAATACGGGTTGCGTCCACTGTTGTGTAGATTTAGTCATATTGTAAACGAAACTATCCTCCCTTTTGTGTACCTTTTTATATAAATTGCATGCTTGGTGTTGTAAAAGTGTGTTTTGCGGATATTTTTGATATGTTGCTAAAGGTTAAGATTTCAGTTTTTTTTCAGTTACCACTTACACATCACTTAATAGAAAAGATTTCGTTTACAGCTGCTCCATAAACCATTAATCTTTTATTTATCGTTTTGTTAAGTTATGACGTTTTGCATTCTTGCCTTGCTACAGACGTTACCGAAATGTAAGTATCTTTTTAAAAAATATTTTCGTGATATCAGAACCTTTTTATCATTCGGGTGGTTTCAGTGTACATATGATTATTTCCGAAAAAAAGAGAAAACATCTGTAATTTACTTTATCAAAATGAAAAGTCTGTGTATATAGGTATGTTTGAAGTCTCAGCTATAGACACCAAAGTGACAAAACGCACAGCCTACAATTCTGACTAGTATGTTCTGGGCATCTAGAGGTGTTTTCACTTTTAGAATGAAGAACGATGACAGCGATTTTATTTTATTGTTGTTTTTTTTTCATTTTGGAGCCAAAATTCAAAGTCCAACAAAATCTATTTTTAGCAATGATGGATTTTACTTTTACACATCGAAGTGCCTTTATGACGTCATATGCTGCGCTGAAGCTAAGGGAACGTTTAAAAAAAAATTTTTTGAAAAAGTGCCTATGCGAACCGTGGTAGATTTTGTGAATGATTTTACGTCAAGTTTTTTTGTGTCATCGCCAATGCAAAGGCTGAAATGCAGTTTGGAACACGATAGAATTTATGAATGAAAGTTTTCACCAATGTTATTTTCTACGTTTTGAATAAGGCTTGGTGAAATTGATTTTTTTATAACGAAAATCTAGATCTAGATCAACTTTTTTCTTTGAAAACGGCGTGCTTGAATTATTGTCAGGCTTCAAGACATGATAGATTTTATGATAGAAATAAACGTTTCAACTCCTTTTTCACAGACTATCGCAAATAATCAAACCCATCTTGTTTTTTTTACTAACCTAACGATAACTACCTCGACGGATGTTTAAGCTTGTCCTTTCGATCCCCACAAGTTGACAAATTGATTGACATATTGAGATTTTTCGTTACTTATAAATATATACAGTTTGAATTCTTTCGATCCCCAGAAGTATATAATTTTGTAGAGGTTAATATATTCGGTGTGAGCTTTTTTTTCCTTCCGATCCCCAGAAATACATACAAGTTGATATATTCGGTGGGTGTGGCGAGAAGTGTGAGGTCCAAGATGAGCGTTGTATTCCAGACCTTAGCTCCACCTACCGTTTTTACCTGGCGTTCGAGAACAGCTTTAGCACAGACTACGTCACTGAAAAATTCTTCAAGTTGTTCATAGACGGCATGCACATCGTGCCCGTGGTGAGGGGCGGTGTGGACTACAACCGGGAGTTCCCGGAAAAGTCTCTAGTCAACGCGGCAAATTTCAAAGGACCTAGAGAGCTTGCTGCATTTCTCAAGTCGCTGGAAACTGACGAACTGGAGTACAGCAGATACCTTGAAGTTAAGGACAGATACAGAGCATTCGTTGTCGATAACCGGTGGTGCCCTGTGTGTGAGTACCTTCACAAGCTGTACCAGTTACCAGAAAACCGGCGTCATAAAGTTGTGGACCTGAGGAAAGAACTCTACGATGGACATGTGCTGACCCCACCGCCTATTGTGTAGTCCCTGGATCAGCCAATATGGCGATATTTTATAGTGGGTGGAGTTCGTTTCATGCGGTTTTCATGTTCAATTAAAATACTTTTTGGTTTTATTTACTTAATATAGTTGGCCGAGGATAGTCTCTAACAATCATCAACAGGAATTCCAAGCTCTGTAAAAATATTGTTATTAACACCATTTTCTCTAATACATTTTTGTGGCGTGGTCTTTAGTAGATTTCGGTCACATATTTTAACATACCCTCGATTTGTTTACATCTTGGGCAAATTTTATCCTATTCATGTACGTGCAATGTTATTCTTCCTACGTGCCATAACACAGTTTTGATAAATATAGTAAAATATTTCAATGTTGATTAGTTAAACATCTTTCAAGCTTATCGTGAAATATAAATACGAACCCACATCTTGCTATTCTCTTCCCAATAATGTGCCATGATGTATAAAGGGCCGTGCAAATTTAATTTTATGCCAATAAGTCCACAAACTTTCATATTTTCCAAATCCATCTTTAAAACAAAAAAGGCTAAAGTCTTACATGTACAAATTTTGCGGTGCCATTATGTAACTTCGTACAAAGAACCTCAACGTTTTATTTTAAAAAATATCATAAACAGTTTCACCGACCCACAGCCAAAACTGCTCACTAAAACATTGTGCAGTTTGTGCACAGATCCTTACGATCAAATATTTAAAGCATTAAAACCTTAGTGCCAACATTTGTCCTGTCTCGGCTTGACTACTGCAATTCTCTTATGGCAGGTCTGACATAGAAAAGAATATCAAAACTTCAAAGAGCACAAAATTGTGCTGCAAGGTTAGTTTTAGGAAGATCTAATTATGAAAGCAGTAAACAAATGTTAATGTTTCTTCATTGGCTCCCTGTAAAGGCAAGAATAGAATATAAAATCGCCACAGTATGATTTAAAAGTCTTGCATTAACATCTCCATCATATATTCAAGAACTTCTTCAGCCCTATGTTCCTAAGGCAGCTCTCAGATCCAAGGATAAGGGACAGCTTGAGGAACCTAGGTGCACACTAAAAACTTTCGGCGACAGATCTTTTAGCAAGATTGGTCCACAAGTCTGGAACTCTCTTCCTTTATCTGTCAGGTCAGCCGAGACTTTTGCAGTTTTCAAGCGGAGAGTAAAAACACATCTCTTTCAAAAGTTTCTTGCTTAGTTTAGTCATGTATGTTTTTTAATAATCTGGATTTTTAAGTGCATGTAATGGCGTTATTTGTGTCAATTGTATATGTATGCGTGTATTTATAATATGTATATAATGATTGTGTGATGTAAATGGAGAGAGTCCCCTGGATTTATGTGCGTTCGTGTTTTGTAAAGCCCATAAGGTCTAGGCACTTTATTATTATTATTATTATTATTATTATTATTATTATTATTATTATTATTATTATTATTATTGTTATTATTATTAACAATAGTATATTTCAAAATCACCATTTTTAGGTTAAAAATCGAACCTAAATTACTAATGAAGCAAAAGGGAAAAAAAACAGATAAACTACCAAAAGGTAGTTGGCCCGTGATAGACGTGTCATTACTAGAGAAGAAAACAAAGCCAGATTCTGCATTTGCTGATAGATATGCGCTGGGTGAGCAGGTTTATCTAAGAGCAAAACGATTTTACTTACTTGATAATTTAACAGTTTTAGTTTAAGTCACCATTTACATTTGTCGAGAGTTGTTGGTTTGACACCAACGAATGTAATTTAATTTTTTTTTATATTGACAAACAAAGATCAGGACATTACAAGGGCCAGAAAGAGGGCAGTGGCCATTTTTTCACTAATAATGAGAGAAGCACACCTACATTAATAACACAATAAATGAAAAATATATGGATCACTTCAAAAACAAGTAGATAATAATAATAATAATAATAATAATAATA